>JAZAVJ010000122.1:0-118689 GCA_037954315.1 Neonectria punicea
CAACAACAACAACAACAATAATCAAGAGCAAAGTGTTTGAACGCTGCGTTGCCACGAAAGACGTAAACCCCAGATGTAGGGTCCGAAAATATGGCCGACTTCATATATCCCATCGGCAAGGTCCTCCAATTGAAAGCCAACCTCAACAATACTGCAAACAACCGGCAGACACCACTGCAAGTCAAGGTGAAACAGCGAATAAAGCCATGGACGCTTTCTTTCGGCATGGTAGTTGAGATTGAGGAAAACCCAGATGCATCAGAACCGCCAGAGGGCCTACGGAAGGGCGACGAGGCGTTTCTCAAGATGTTTGACCGGAGATTCGCGGAGTAGCATCGACAAGACAACGTGGTGGACACATAGTCAGAGGTTGTCGAAAACGAGTTTATGGCCAGCTTGCGCTCTGGAAAGACGGAGAGCTTTCTGGACAAGCTTCATACCGTCCCGGGTTTCCAAAGGGACACCGAGGACGACTGGGATACGGCGGAAAACGAGGCCTACCTCGCCGACGAGCTACAAAAGTGCTTCAACTCGGAAATTGCGACATACTCCCGCCTTCAAGAGCACCAAGGAAAGATCATCCCTCGTTTTTTAGCCGCCATCACCCTCGGTGCGCCCTCGCCTGACGCAGCCCTCAATACGCAGCAGCAAGAACTCTATCAACTAAATGGCGTCTTGCTGTAATACCTCTTGGGCTTCTCTTTATCTTCCATGGTACAAAGTGCACCTAGATCTTCATGGCAAGATATCGTCGACCAAGCGATTCGGATAGTTCATGTTCTCGGTGACAACAACATTCTCAACGCCGACGTTCGCCCAGACAGCTTTGTAGTTGTCCCCGAGGATCAGGCGTACCGAGTCTTCATGATAGACTTTGGACAGTGCAGACTTCGGAGGGATGACGAGTCTGATGCCGAGTGGGGACGGGCGAAGTGGATACAGGATGAAGAAGGTGCCGTAGGAGCTGTGATGAGATCGAGGCTGAAAAAGGTTGGCTTTGAGCTTCGGTTCGAGCCGTCTTGGAGATATCTGGCCTGGGCTCCAGGTGAGGACGATTAGGATTGTAATTGTAACCGGGGCTGATAATGAAATGGACTTCAGGACAAGGATGTGCAGTAGGGTTCTTTTCTATCAAGAACACCAAAGTTCAACTGAGAGACCAAAATTCGTCCGCTCTACTACGACGGAAAGCATCCCCAAGTCAGAATGTCCAGTCCGGGCAGGGGTGCCTACTATAACACTCGAGTAAAAGCAACTCTAAACATCAGTTTTTCATTCTTGAATCAAGATATGCTACTCTTAAATCAACATCCTGACGCCTCCCTACCCATCACGATCTCCTATTCAGAATTCCTACTATATCATCCTTCCCACAAGCACTCGCAACATCCAACGCGCTCCTCCCTTTGGCATCCTCCTTCAGTGGCTCCGCTCCTCTGGCCAGCAGAATCTCGAAGAGAGCCCTGTCGTGACCTGGCCGTCTGCCGTGGGGCGAGTTCTTTCGTGCAGTGATGATGTGCAGCGCTGTCTCGCCCTTATGGTTCACGGCCGAAACATCGACGCCGCTGTCTGGTGGAAACAGCTTGTTGAAGTGCTCAACATGGCATAGTGCTGGATCTAGACGTCTGCTGCTCCATCTTTCTGGGGATGAGAGATATGTGTGCAGCGGAGTGTTGCCAGCGCTGTCGGTGTCGTTGATTGAGGCTCCTGCCGCGAGGACCTTTTGCCAGAGGGATAAGCATTGATCAAAGTAATCCTTTGGCAGCTCCCTCATGGTTGGTGCGTGGCGGCAAAGCCTTGCAACTTCGAGACATTGGTTTGAGATGTGGTGCAACACCGTGAGACCGCTGGGATCGGGTTCAGAGACTTGAGCCCCTTTGGATAACAGCAGGTTGCAAACACCTGGTCGTAGAGTACGGAGGGCGTAGTGAATCGCTGTACATCCTTGATTGTCCTTCAACCAAAGACTAGGAGTAACTTCTTCCCTGTTGATGAACTCGACGACAACGTCGTCTGGAATACCAGGGTTGTCTAGAAGGTGGTGGAGCGCCGTCTTTCCGTCACCATCGGCCAAAGTGGCATCAGCTCCACAGTCTAAGATTCGCAGAGGAGCACCTCGAGCCTTTGGAGACTTGATATGCTGAGAGTATCCAGGGACCATTCCTTGCCAGCAGCATGCCGCCATCAAGACGGTTCGACCAAGCTGGTCACGCCGGTTAAAGTCAATTCGTGACACGCATGGTTCCTGTAGCAGCGTGTCTGCAACGTCATACTGGCTTGGGACCTCAAAGAGAAGGTGAATCATGGTCTCTCTGTCGTTCAAAGGGAGATACAAGTCCGCTCCACGCTCCACGAGGACACGAAGCAATGGCACTGACTGTGAGATGAGGGCGCCCATGTTCTCGGTAAAGGCAGCGCACAAAAGTGCATAGAGCTTGCGAGGCTCCTTCAAGGAATAGCTAATACGACTACTCTGGTAGTTGTCGTCGACAGTGTTGACGCTGAGGCCATGATCAAGTAGTGCCTCGAGTGCTGCCAGGTTCTGATCGTAAATGGCTTTGAACACCGGACTCCGATGCCCGATGGTAGGGTCGGCCCCCCGTTGAAGGAGTTGATTTATGGTATCTCCTGACTTGGACGCCTTGTGGAGAGGAGAATGACCTTGATTGTCCACGACGTTGGGATCAGCCCCATGGTCGAGAAGGATACGCAGAGCTTCTGACCTCCAGAAACCTTCGATACGCTCATGGCCATACTGCTTGCCCCGAGCGGCGATGTGGATTGGAGACTGGTGCTCTCCATCGAGGGCATCTACGTCAGCACCGCGGGCGATGAGGTACTTCATAGCCTCCAACTGCCAATGGTGATCCGCCGATGCGAGGATATGGAGTACAGTCCCTCCTGGGGCCGGTTTCCCTTTATAGCTGCCGTTCACGTCGCTGTGTGCAAACTGGGCGTTGACGTCAACATGGAGCTTCTCCACGAGATGCTGCATCGTGAGCATGTTGCATTCCGACTGACGACATGCCATTTGGAGGGGTGTCAAGACGTCAACACGATTCTGGTTGATTCCTCGACTGTTCATCTTCTCTTTGACTGCCTCGTAAGTGCCATAATAGGCTATCACATGAGACAACCTCTCGATGAGTTGAAGATGACCGGGCTTCATGAGCTCTTCAAGAAGAGCATAGTATGAATGGCTCGTCGGATCAGCCTCAAAACCTTGGTTGATCACCGTGACAGCGTCATCGCGAGACATAAGTTCCAGGAACCGCGCTGGGGACTTGACGACCTGATCAAAGGCAGGCTTGTCCCTGCCCAATATCTCCAAGCAAGATCTTGGCAGCATCATGGCCATCTGGGCTTTCATATTTTGCTGTATCAATTGTACGGAACCAGCAATTCTACGATTTTCTCCCAGAGGCTTTGTTGCTGCGTCAAATAGCTTCTCGTCTCGATAGAACACCTCAAAGAATTCGGCACAGCCCTCTTGCATCGAAACGTCCAAAGCCGTGCAATGTGAACGATTGGTGGCAGCAGGGTCCAACTTGGCATCGAGGAGTATCTTCAATATGGCCCCAACAGCAGGGGCTGGCGCCTGTGGCGTGCTATATCGACCTGGGATCCACTGGCGTACTCGAGGATACTTGATAGAACCACTGGGCCGAAGGGGATCTTGTCGTGGGCCTCGCATCCACTCAAATGGCTCGTCCTGGAGGTCCCAAATCTTCTGCTCCGCGGTTGCCTCGGCGCAAGCATGAAGGAGGGTGCACCCGTGTGAGTCAACGGCGTTGACATTCCCACCGTGCTTTAGGAGGAGTGCCACAGACTCTGCTTCCCCTGAGGCACAAGCATAGTGAAGTGGCGTTCTGCCAAAGTCGTCTGCTTGGTTGACGTTGACGTTGCCCAGATGTCCGAGGATCTGAGAAACTATGCTGGTCTTTCGAGCTCGACAGGCGAGATGCAGAACATTCTGAGAGTCTTTTGTCAAAGTGCTCAGATCTGCCCCAGCGGCCATCAGCTTCGATATTTGGATCCCAGAACTCACGACAGCCATGTGCACTACAGTCAAGCCATCATTGTTTCGGATCTCAAAGTCGATGCCGTTGCTCTCCTTGATGACGTTGATGAAGTCGGCGTGCTCTCCACGGGAGTTGTATCCTTGCCAAGAGTTCTTCATAAATAGATGCAGTGCAGTGTCGCCCTGTTTATTGACAGCGTTGACGGGTATACCGAGACTGATAAGCCACCGCACATGCTCTGCATCCTTTGGATTCATGAGGTAGAAAGAGGCAGCATGATGAAGGAGCGTATCTCCGTTGTCGTTTGTACTGAGAGGATCTAAGCCTTCAGCAAAGAGGCTTTCCAGCACGCTACGTGTTTTACGGTCTCTGGGGATGAGCAGATGGATGGCATTGTTGCCTTTGTTGTCCAAGATGTCGGTTCTGGCTCCATGTCTTTGAAGGATGTGCCGTTTTTCGGGTTCGGCGAGGCAGCAAAGGTAAAGAGAACGGCCATTCTTGGACTTTTGATCAATGTCCATCCCTGCTGCAAGCATGAGCTCAAGAGTCTCGGCAAACCTGGCATTGTCCCTCTCGTTGGCCAGGGAGAACCAGCAGTTTCTCTTTGTGGATTCAGATTTGCACTTTGAGAATAACAGGCTAAAGTGTTCAGGGCCAAACTTGGTTGAGTCCTTGCTTATTGGGCTCCAACCATGGTTATCTCGACATTCGGGATCAGCGCCGTTGTCGAGAAGGAATTTGAGAATGGGCTTTGCGTTCTCAATGTCCGAATTTCGCACATAGTTGGAGGAGCTCATAAAGATGTGAAATGGTGTTTCTCCCTTGTTGTTTCGTTGATTCGCATCAGCCCCGTGCTTGATGAGAAGTCGCACAGCTTCGAGGTCTTGGTTCTTGTCAGCGACAACATGCAAAGGAGTATCCCCAAGGCGAGTAGCTGTATTGACATCAGCCCCTGCATCCAGCACGCCCTTCAGAGCTGGCACATGAAGACCACCGAATGTAAGGTTGTCCGGGGGCTGAACTACTTTTATCAAGGCCGTGTTTCCGTTGCTGTCGGGCTGCTCGAGATCTGCACCGGCCTTGATCAGCATCTTCAGGATGGCGAGGCAGGCTGTGTTGTTCCTCTTGTTCCACACGCGGACCAAGTCGTGCAACGGTAGTGTCGCTGACTTCCGTGGACTGCCGCAGACTGTTTTTATAGGGCAGTCCCATTTTGACATCTTGTGAACATCTGCACCACGATTGATCAGGGCCTCGACGCATCTGCCATTGGCCGAGACACACGCAAAGTGAAGGGCAGATCCACCTCGATGTGACACGTTTGCCGAGACTTCTGTCTTGTCGAGGATAGCCAGGACACAGTCAGCTCGGCCGAATCTGCAGCATTCGCAGAGAAGCTGTTCCAATGTCTCTGGGCTGCAGAAGGGAATCATTGCCGTGACAGTTTCCATGTGCCCGGCCTCACTGGCGTACACAATCGCACTCTCTCCCTCAGTCACTAACAGGCTGCTGGACATAGGATCGAGTCCTGCAAAAGATCCTCTGAAAGCCATCCTGACCGTGCTTGGCTCGACTCCTGCCGCAAGCAAGACTGTTACTACTGACGCATGGTTCTTCTTTGCGGCGAGATGGAGCGGCTTCAGGCCATTCGTATCTGCAGCATCGGGGTTACATCCATGCTGGATGAGCAGTGACGCAACCTTTGCATGGCCATTCTCAGCGGCCCAATGAAGAGGGACGCGTCCTTGGTCGTCAGTCGAAGAGGCAGATGCTCCTTGCTGTATCAATTCTGAGGCAAGCTCAGACAAGCCAGCGAATGCGGTAATGTGAAGAACTGTTGGCACGTTGCCCCCTCTCCCCTTCTTCCACGGACTTGATCCCCACTGGAGAGCGAGCCATCTTCGAAAGGCCAGACGATCGGGCTTGATGAAATCTTGGATAACGTGGAAAAACTCGCCGTCCTTCACGTCGTAATGGCTGGCGTGATATGACCAGTTCTCGACGGCGTAGCCGAGGAATGGATGGCGCAAGCGAGCCTCTTGGTAGCTAAATATGTCGTCTTCTTTCTTCATAATCATCGGCCATCCTATCTGTTCACTGGATGGGCTTGGCAATAAGTCTTCGGCTGGAATGGTGGCAGATTCGCCTGGAAGTAGTAGAGTGCGAGAGTGGAGGTACCGTAGGCAGTTGATGGCCATTCTCTTGTGTGCTTCGAGGGAGTCAATGGCTGGAAAGTCCGAGGATGCATCGTCTTTTGAGACGGTGCGAGTATCGCCGCGTAGGAACTCGGTGAATGAGTGATGAATGACTTGCAGGGTCTCATCCTCCAAGACTTCAATGAGCGGTCCGCAGCAGGCAGCAACGAGGTCTTTGAAGCCAGAAGGAGCGCTGAGATCCGGACGAATGAATTTGATGAGACCTGCAAGCTCGTTCAGCCGCAGAGGCTTGGATGAATGAGTGGCAGCTTCAAGAACAAGCACCTGAATTTCTGTGCCGATGTCCTTCTCTTGACGCTGCTTGGCCAACATGCTGGTGTATGTCTGCTCCAGGCCAACAGGGAGGGATTGCTCGAGCGCACTGACGTCTACGGGACCGTTGGTTCCAAGTGCAGCTTCCAGTTGATCCATCGTGAGCTTGGCATAGAGGAACAAGCCTTCAGATCTTCTGGCGACCATGTCGATGAGCTGCTGCTTGATCTGAAGCTTATTGTCGGACAGCGAGGCTGTATCAAATCGATGGCGTAGATACAAGAAGATGTCGGTATCCACAAGGCGATGCTGAAGGCTAATGTGGACAATCGAAGAGCCACGTAATGCGCTTTGGAGATGTTGCTTGGGCCTGCTAGTTATGAGAAGCTTCAGTGATTGAGGACGGTGCGTGGCGAGACTATTGAACTTGTCGAGAAAAGGCCTGTTCTCAGTCGTCATCTCGTCAAGAGCGTCTCCCACGCAGTACAGCTTTGGAACACACGATACTCCATCGAGGAAGACGTCAACGAGATCATTGTCCGACGTCTCTTCCAGCTTGGTGCTAAGGCGAGACTGGAGGGCAAACTGCAGCTTTGGAGAGTACGGCAGAAGCTGGGCCAGCCAGTCTTGGATGAGAGAGCGCGGAGAAAAGTTGGCGGCGACAATGTTTCTGAAGAAGAAGAAGAGCACAGGACAGTTCTCGGTCGTCCGCAGGTGCTGGATGATGGACGCTGCCATGACAGACTTGCCAGCGCCCGGAACGCCCTTGATCCAGAGGCTGCCGTGGTCCGGAGAGTCGTGCCATTTTCTGTATTCGTCCGTGTCGCAGATCCAGAGGCCTGTACCTGGAGCCTTCGAGGCGAGATGACGGCGGAATTCGCCAGAGTCGGCTAGATAATCGGTGGGTTGAAGCCATTCGCGTATCTGGGCGAGAATCTCGGGGCTCAACGTGGTTTCTTCATGGTCCACAAAGTCGTATTCGTCTGCGGTGTTTGCTGATCTTGGCATAATTGGAGATGAATGGAAAGGGCAGCGACAATTTCAAGGTTAGCTTTGGAGCTGACATGAAGAGAAGTTAAAAAGGATGAAATAACGCAGGAGGAAACATGCCATAAATAGTGAGTGATGTGGCGGAGTTAGGCAACAGCTCGATGGGACAAGGACATGGGTCTCAGCCTGTTAGGTGCTGGCCAACACTCTTGGCAGGTTACGCACTGTGGGTGTTGTTTGTGAATCTATGTACCTATCAGTCTTCGTCAGATAAATAAGAGTTCGCATACACCCAGTCGAACTGTATCTCTCTCACAATTGCTCCTATGCCACCTCAACATGCCAACCATGGACGGTCTTATCCCACCCAGACTCTCCTCCATACCACTCAATACTGACCCGCGCAGATTCGGAAAACCATTCGCTGTCACGAGTAGCTTAAACACGGCCCCGTTGATGTTGTCGCAGAATCGCTTGCAACTGTTACAGGCGTAGTACATTTCGTCTCAGTGCAGGTGCAGCGTCTGAATCGTGGGCAGTAGCGCTTCGGTGAGCGGTATCTCCTGTTCCCCATCAGTCTCCCAGGGGTCTCTAATGCGGTCGGTGAAGCTGTTCAGGATGACTTTCATATGTTGAGAAATAAGGGCGAGATAAACTGAATGCTCTTAGTGGTCGTGATTCATGAAGGCGGCTGCTGCAAGTCCCAGAACTAGAACAAACTATTATAACCTGTTACCAGCCGCATCAACTCCTAATTGCTACGTCCCATTTCAGTCTTGGTAGGGGAACCACTCTTAATACCCTGGTCCTCAATCTGACCCTATTACTCGTGCTGTGAGCGCACCTCCTCCTTTTCAACTGCATCGTAGCTATGCTCTCTCAGCGGAGCTCGTGGACTCCAGTCACGACGTCGTTCATTAAAGATGTACTCCCGGAGTGCGATGGCGTTTTGCACGGTAGGCTTCAGGTTATCGACGGTGACGAGCATGCGTCCTTGGTCATCCTTCTTGCCCTTGGCCTCGGCGAGTGCAACAGCAACTTGGAAGGCTACTTCAAAGTTAGCATCATGGTATTTCTTTTATCAGTGAGTAAGTTCTTACCACTCTGGATCTCTCTGCCATTCCATTCCAGAGCTTGGACTTCCTCTGACTTGGCGTAATCCTTGATTCCTTCCGTGACGCTCATGTTCGTCTCGGCATCGTCTTCCAGTTCCTGGAAGTAGTGTCCCCAAAGCTTCATACGTTCCTCGTCATCAAAGTTGGGGTAAAGGATCTGCGCCTTAACGTGTGACATGAGAACCTGGTCAAATGCCATGATCCGGCTGGTGGTGAGAATCAAGATGCCCTTAAAGTAGCTTGAGGCTCGGAGAAAGCCAGCTACGAGTTCAGTACGACCAAAGTCCAAGAATTGCTCTGCATCGTCAATGAGGAGGATGGCTCCCCATTTCTCAGCGCGCTTGAACCACCTCATAAGGCTCTCGTCCTTCCTGTCAGGTCTCAGATCCAGGTCTGAAGTATCCAACGAAAGTAAAGGCCGTCTTGTGTACTGAGCGACGCATTCTGATATTTGTTAGCTCTTGGGGTAGATCTCTTCGGCCACAGGAGTACAAACCTGCCGTGTACGACTTGCCAACTCCGGGTCGCCCGTGGAGAAGCATGGTCAATCCATTGCCCTTGATCTTAGTTGCCTCAGTTGACCATGGCTGTTTCTGCTTAGAAGGCTTGTGAATTTTGCCAAGGCTAGAGCGAAGCTGCTTCTGTGGTCTGTTTTCCTGGATGCCCCTGATGTAAGGCTTTGCGAGATCCTGAATATACATTTTTGAAGAATCCTTGATGACCATGTCGTCAAAGAAAGGGCCATCAAAAGAGGCTTCTTGAAACCCATCAACATGAAGAGAGCCTTGAAAGAGCCGTCAGTTTGTTAAAGTTACATTTCAAGTAGGGCAACTCACGCCATGTCTTTGTGTCGAACAAAAAAGCCTCGACCATAGAATCGCAGAGGAAATACTGATGCTCTGTCAAGGCTTCAACGTTCTGGAGCTTGATGCTTGAGTAGCCAACAAACTTTGGCTCGACAGCGTGGCGATATATGCGCTCCTTACATTTGTCGCAGCTGCAGATCTTGAGCGGACTGGAAGGGTGGGCGACTGAGTCAATGAGGACCTTGCGCTCTTCTGGATGTCGGGGGGATGGGCGACTATCGACGATGGCAAGGTCATTAACCTATGAGGATTAGTTGGTCGTTCGCATAAGCTGAATATCCAGAGAGCCTCGTTGCTTACAGATCTTCGGGGGAAAGTGGTCGTGAAGCCGTCAAAGTGGTGAGGGCGAATCTCACGCTTAAGGCTATACCACTTCTTTCCGCGGTTGATAAGATGCTTCTTGATGGAAGGAAGACTTTCTCCGTCAACGTCCTCCGAGAAGTGAATATAATCGCAGGGGAATGCTAGCAGGTCGACAATCTTCTTCTCTCCAGCAAATCGGTGTACCTTGAACTCCCAAGGCGAGGGCCCAACCCGGCCAAAGTCGGCATCCATGTTCCAGAGCCGAACGTTGTAAAATTCGGCAGCGTCGTTGATGTACGTAAACTCGACGCCAGTCATAACAAAGGGTTCATGCTCGTTGATGTTCCAGCAGTCAAAGTACATGTCCGCTCCCGGCCGGTAGAGGAGCCAGAGCATGTCAAAGGTGGCGTATCCTCTGGCATGACGTTCTCTCTCTGCATCAACTTCTGCCTGGATCCGCTTCTTGACAAAGCCTTGAACGATAGGTGCTTGCTCGCCCAGCGATTCGCGCAGGTCAATGGATCCGTCTCAGCAGCCTTGTCGAGTCTCTCGCGGTACTCTGTGAGTTGCTTTTCGAAAAATACAAAGATGCTGTACGGCTCAAAGACTCGAATGATACTCTCCGACAGGTGGATGCCTGGAAAGAAGTCGACAACGCATCGCAGGGCTTCGGCAACGGCAGGCGAAAGGATGTTGATATAGGAATGTCCTCTTGCCGCCACCCTGTTGGCAATGTTTTCCACCTTATCCGAAATGGTATGAAGGCTTGACAGTTGAACGTCGATGTATTCCAGCACAGGCGGCTCTGTTGGATCACTGGCCATGGAGGCAGAAACGACCCAGCTAGCCAGAAAAACAAATCTCGTGAACATTTCGACGCGTTAGACAAGACTCGCAAGTGTCACCAAGCCGTGGCACAGCACAGAGCTTGTGAAAAGCGGAGAAAGAATGGGAGAGGGAGGATAGAGGCGTGAGCAGCCAAAGACACTAATAAGGTCCAAATGTGGGGTTTATCAAGCCATTAATCAGGGAGTGATGAGTGGCTGATTCAGCCTTGTTGACAACCGGGGAGTTGTCGCTGTTCGCCAACGACGGTGATGCAACGAGCGACGCCAATGTTTGATGGATAGGAACAAAATCAAATCGCCGTAATCTCCCAAGATCCTTGATCTTGTCCTGTCTTGAGACACCTGAGCTCAAATGTTTCCTTCCGGTGGTGCGACGCTCAAGGTGTCCCGTTCTGAGGTGGGCAGCTGATGCTCAGTCGCATGCAACTATCGACGCCACTCGACGCCATCATTGGATCGTCAAGCTCGCAAAGCTCTATTTGCTCATTCTGCCTTGGCCGGTCTCGAACTCGGTGCTGTAGCCAGCTGGTTGTGTAGGTAACAATCACTATTTCCCAAGGTCACTAGGTTTATTGGTGTACGGTAGTAGGCTCAGGGAACCTTTCTATGTGTGGTTTCAGGCGCTTATGAGCTCTGGAAACTAAGGCAAACTGCCTACCCGGTCGACTGCCTCATCGGGAAGCCAAGAGTATTGTGCAAACATAATTTAATAAACAATTCAAATGTCTTCCGAGATGTCATTGCATTACTATCTGCTTTCAAGTCTAGGCTGCTGACATCAATGAGCGATGGTTAGCATACCCTAGTGGAGCGTATGACGAGAGAATGATTTAGGTTAGTTAGGTCATAACAGAACATATTTTCTTCACTGTTGGAAATCTCATCTTGGTATGTAGGAGAGCTTTACAATATAATCATGTGTGTAGTCAGTAAAACGTTGATTCGTGCCCTCCACCTAAGCCAGCGCTTGTCATTAATGGCCTGTGTGCAAAAAGAAAAAAGGAAAAAGTGGCAAGTACTACGGGGCAATTCTCAAAATTCCATGTCATCTCAGCCTGATAGATGACTCGTGACATTGTGGCTACCCAAGGCAAGCTTACCCTACATGCCTTGGGTCTATGACCCAGATATAGTTTCTCTTTTTGCAAAACCAAAGACCACCTTCCGAGAGCATTTAGTAAGACAACCTTCTTTGTTAGTTATGTCCTGTTAGCTCTGTTGAGAATCTCTGACCTTTCTCTTAGATGTTGACTATCGAGGGACGTTATTGCCGACCAACGCAACCCAAATGCCCTCATAATTAAGAATCACGTTTTTGTTGCCTTGCTTCTGCTGGTGCGAATACTAAAGGTAGGATGGAAACGGGGTGTCAAGTGTTGAGCTTCACGAACTGTATTGATTAGAGACGAATGAGCGTGTCTGAGAGACTGATTGCGAGGGGTTTCACTCCTCATCACTCAGTTTACCCTCCTTACTGGCCAAGTTATATCCCTCAAGTGTCGAGAATAGAACAGCGAGATCCGAGCATATCAACGGCATCATCAAAATGCTGGAAATCAAGCCACGACCATCACAAGGCTTGTCCAGAAAAGAATGACTCAAAGAGGGGTAATAGACGAAGGATCCATTTAGCAGGCATTGCAGCGTCTTGGCTCACCCCATAATTCACGTCCCCGCCTTGGTATTGTAACCTAGACGCGACTATCCTAGCTTCTAAACATGCCAAACCATTAAGCACCTTCTTTAATCGGTTTAAGCTTATCACTCACATCCGCTGGGTGGCTCCGCATCAGGAGATGATCTATGTTCGCGAGGATAACCACCGCCTTTTTGGACGCAGTCTATCTTTCCATCACTTAATATGCGCAAATCAGTAGGGATGAGTCTGGACATGTCGTGGCTTAGGGAAGGTCCACGCGAAGCTCCGGTCGTCAGCCGAGGAGGCATATGAGTCTACAACCGACGAGTCTATAAGAGCTCAGCTACTTCCCCCACAATCATCCACTGAAGCAGGTTCCCACATTCACAACTGCCGTCCGCGTTAAGACGTCCGAGAGACACAATGGGGCTCCACGCCACTCTGACCGCTGGCCTACTCTATGTCGGCCTGGCCACGGCACTTCGCTACGCAGACAACCAGGTCGCTCTTGTCCGAGACAGCGATGAAGCTGCCAAGCACTTTCCAGATGTTGAAGGCGTTGAGCTTTATTCTCCAGCTTTCAAGGATCCCAATAATGTTCAGGCAGGGTTTGAAAACGGTACAAATGGCCCAACCGATGATGCCACATTAGGTAGGGTACAAGACTATTCTACCAGACACCCGCTGATGGATTTCAGATTACTTTCTCCAGACTCTTGCTTCTCGCAATGACTGGATGACGTATACCAACCCATCTTTCAAGTCCGAAGATGGCCGTTCCATCCCGTATGTCTTTCTATCTACCTCGTCGCAGCCTCAGACAAACGCATCTGCGTCCCAGAAGCTCCGAGTCTACCTCCAAGGCGGTGTCCACGGCAACGAACCAGGAGGGGATCAACTTCTCCTTGCCCTCATCGGAAAGTTTGATGCCAACTCGACATGGGCTGAGTCGATCCTGGATAAAATGGACATCATGATTCTTCCTCGTTACAACCCTGACGGCGTTGCATACTTCCAACGCTTCCTTGCAACCGGCTTCGACCCAAATAGGGACCACATCAAACTCGCAAGCCCACAGACCCGAGAGGTTAAGAAGTTGATTACCGACTTTCAGCCTCACATCGGTGTCGATTCCCACGAGTATAGTGCCAACCGCGCTTATGGTGTCAAGGGTCAGTGGGCTCAAGCTGTGGACGGTCAAATCTCGGCCATGAAGAATTTGAACATCCACAAAAACATCCGAGAGCTGGCTGAGGAAACCTTTGTGCCCAAGGTTGCTGCCGCGATGGAAGCTCACGACTTGCGCTGGAGCCCCTACATCACAGGCGTACAGAAGGAAGAGCCTCTGGTTTTCACAGAGCTCAACACCGAGGCTCGAGCCGGCGATGTATCACTTGCCCTCAGTCAAACCCTGGTCTTTCTCACCGAGACGAGAGGCATCATGCTTGGCGGTCAACACTTCCAGCGACGCGTCGCAGCTGGGCTGGTTATGGTTGAGTCCCTTATCCAGACGGCAGCAGACAACGCAGATGAGGTGTACAGCGTCGTCGAGGGCGCACGCGAAAAGTTTGCAAAGAGCAATGATGACATTATCATCACCGACAACCCTCGACCTACCAACACCACTTGGAAGTTCATCGAGCTCGAGTCTGGAAAGCTTGTGGAACTTCCGGTTCAGTTCCTCAGCACCACGCCAGTAGTGGCAAACCTCACTCGCAGTCGACCAGAGGCCTACGTATTTCCCAGAGCGTGGAAAGAGGCGGCGGATAGACTTCGAATTTCTGGAGTCAAGGTCGACATCCTTAAAGCCGACTTTCGTGGCGAGGTTGAGGCGCTGAATATTACGAGCGCCACGGTGGCAAAGACACTGTACCAAGGTACAGCGTTGACAACAGTGACGACAGAGACAATTCGAAAGGAAATCAGGATGCCAGCAGGAAGCTTCTGGGTCAGCACAAGACAGAAGAATGCGGCATATGCCTTGGTTACGCTGGAGCCAGAAGGCATTGACTCATATGTCACCTTCAATGTTCTGCCCGTCAACAAGGGAGACGAGTACCCTGTATATAGAGTGATGGACTAGTAATACATCTTGTGGGTTCAGATGATGCCATGTCGACTAAGCCTGATTTTCCCTGGCATTATGCAAGCTATTGGCAACTGAAAAGCAGATGGGAGTGGAAAGCAGCTGAACCGGGCGGACGAGAAACTTCTGGACGAACTGTTTGGTGCACATCCCATTTCTCAAACTTGGCGTGCAATGCCGACTCTCCAGTTTCGTGACGGCCTTGTACACAAGGAGTCGAGAGGAATAACTCTCGTCGACGATGATGACGGCCGGCGTGAGCAAGATTACCTAGACTATGCCGGCGAGATATTCGGTCCAGCACCATCTAAGCGGTGACTCTTATACAACCGTTCCCAAGGCAATAGGGCCTTCAAATGGATTAGCAACTAGGAGCTTGACTCTTGAGATTTCTAGGGTGGTTGAACAGAACCTACCAAGGACAGGCCCGCTAACCACAGCCATTGCGTAACCTGCCATTGCTATTCCTCTTTCAGATGGCGAAAACATATCTTCAAGGACGCCACCAGTATTTACCACTAGCGCTGACGAAAAAAGACCTCTAAAGAATCGCGTCAACATGAGGGTCTAGAAATCCTTTACAGTTGCGCTCCCAAAATGAAACTTATAGCGATAAACATGTGGATAAGAATGGCCAACCTCCAGCCGTAAACCTCACTGAGGGTGCCCAGAGAAGGGACCCGATTCCGAAGCCCAGGAGGAACAAGGTAGTACCCAGAGTCGATACTTGAGTAGAACCGTGAAAGTTGAGCTATGCCCGTAGAGTATGCGGACGAGGCCCATGTCGCCGACACGGTGACTAGTAGTTGTCAGAACCTTCTTCTTTGTTGGCCAATCTATCGGTCGGTACGGATCTTTAGGGCCATCGAAATCAACGAGCTGATCTTCAGTCGTTTTGGCATGGGACAATGGATGGGTGAACTGGGGACTAGGCGAGTGCGGATGCGTGACAGGATGGATTCCCGTCGAGAAACGGTCCCTGCCAAGCTGAGTCCTGTCCTTTAAGTGGTTGACCAGGGCCGGTTTCGGCATCACAACTTAATCCCGGCCCCAATGTCTTTGCCCCGACAAGGCTCAGATTCGGATGGCTCTCAGTTCCGTATGGGTCCAGTCGGCGACGTACTAGTCTTTACCAAGACGTGATTTGCAGAGCTTTGTAGCTATTTTGCTGGGTCACCGAGTGAGCAAGGTGCTTCCGGATATAAAGGTCTGGACGAGTCAACCTTGACATGCTTTAATAGCGGTTTGGTTATTAAGCCGAGAGGCGCCTAACACTTTACTAGAGGAGAATGCGCCCTCGGGTTTTTCTGTTGCCTTTTATGCACTCGGCCCAGTAGAGATTAATTCATACAGAAAGCTGATCAGGCAGGTGTAGGAACTGCACCGCCAGCCATCGGCGAACCACCGAGCCTGAACCCTTCCCCGAAGGATAACAGTGCCGAGATGACCCACAATAGGGTGCATTGCCTCAGACAAGTATTGGCTGCTCAGTTGGGGTCGGAGGTGTTGCAATTGCAAATAGAACGCATTGCAGATAAGATCCAATAGCTGTTGGTTTCCAACTACCAGAAGGGTCTGGCCGCATGCCAAGGCAACTGGCTGAATGGGTGGCTGCTTCTACAGGGCTCTCCATGGATCAATGTGCAAACAAGGCGTATCACAAGGCAGGTTAGAGAAGGCAGAAATGATGGAGGCTGTTGCTAGGGGAAAACGAGGCGACAGGATCGCCTTTAAATATGCCCTTGGCTTCCCTTGGAAATAGGAATGTCAGCGAAACCAAGTCACGGTTGCTCGCAGTCATGGTATTTGTCAAGCCTCAACTATCCTTCATCGTCAACATATTTGAACTCGTCACTGCCCTCTCATTCATTTCGCTTTGATCTCGATGTCGCCTCCCGAGACTATGAATGCCTGCAACAGAGTAAAACAAATCAGGATCTATATCGACAGCTCAAATGTATGCATTCAAGGCGAAAAAGCATTCGTCAAACATCATGGCTGGGTCGAATCAGGCCAAATCTTGCGGTTTGACGCTGGCCTCCTGAAGAACGCCTTGACACAAAAATGCGGATTGTCCAAGTATGAAGACATCGAAGCCGTCATCAATCTGTATGGATCAACTCATCCCGAAATTAACACGATATGGAAGGCTATAGACCCTCGCGACGTGAAAGTCCACACGTTTAAGCGGAGCTCGTGGACAAGCCGAGAAAAAAGAGGTGATGCTGAAATCATTGCGGCCTCGGTATCCGATGCCGCTGACCTGCATCACGAAGAAGTTCTCAGCATCTTTATCATCGTCTCTGGTGATAAAGACCTCCTTCGCGGAGTCCTGAGGATCGCCAAGAGGGGCATTGAAGTGCACGTCTGGTCATGGGATGACGGGCTGGCGGCGGCATATCGTCAGCCTGAGGAAGAAGATTGCCGTCGCTTGAAAGACCAAGGGCTCATCAAAGAACACCTCCTTGACAAAGTTATGGATAAATTAATTGTCGAAGAGATCGATTTTCGCATTGACAGGAGCGGAATCCCTCCCCACAACAGCATCGTCACTCTCAATTGGTCTCAAGCCGACATGGCAATACTTCTTGCGCGTATCCCCTTCCCGCCTCGCCGACACCGCATGCAGCACCACGGAACATCTCAAGACGGTCTGGTTATTGTACCTCCCTGCGAACTGGACGATAGGAGCCTTGCCGAAATATTTCAAAGTATGAGGGAAAAGCTCAAGCAACAGGGCCTTAAGATCATGACATACGTCGACTACGAATCCGCCCGTCTCGAAAACCCCAGAGGCAAAGGAGTAGATACGGACCCCTCCCAGATACCTGGAACATGCAAAGATCAAGATGACGAAGGTTATACAGTCGTCAGGACACATCTGAAGCGACAGAACGAGCGCCTGAAAGCCAACAAGGAAACCCTCTCCAACTATTGCGAGTGGGGCAAGTATTGCAAATTTGGCCTCAATTGTAAATATGGGCATACCAAGGAGGAGACGGACGACTTCAACGTCTGTAGAAAGCCGGGCGCAACCAAGTATAAAATGTGCCAAAACAAAGTGTGCATCAGAGGAAAGCATTGCAGGTTCGCTCACGGGGAGGGGGAGCTGTTTTGTCCGACCTGTGACAAGAAAGGGGCCCATGCAATGAAGAAATGCCCAGAAATGAAGATGAGCTCTATTCAGAGGTATGCCAGTTGAGGACATGGCTATAAGCGTCACAAACATCGAATTAGAAACGGGTTAATGAGGCATCAGGAGTCATAGTCTGGTCGATAAACTCTTAATACAAGACAACACGCATCTCAGAGACTGCGTCCCAACATGAAGCTTGATATATGCGTATACTATATTCTATGTGTATTGAAAGGAAGTATGTCGGATGTACCGGGACATTTCCGTCTCTAGACTGTGTCGAGCACCTTCTTAGAAGAGAGCAATCGCACCCAGAGCAACAAGCATGCCAGCGGGAGCGATGCGTCCGGCAGCACCAGTGACGACAGGGGGCTCACCACCGGTGGGAGTAGCCACAGGGCCAGTAGGCTGAGAGTAGACGCCGGTAGGGACGGTGGGAGGAGAGCTGGTGGTAGAGCAGGCAGTGGGAGTCTTGAAAGAGCCGTCATCGCCGAAGGGGCTGTAGCCAAGACACTCAGCGTACTTGGCAGCGCAGGTGGCCATGTTAGCATCGGGCCCGCCGCGGCACTTGTTGTAAGCATCAGTGCACTCCTTGGCGCAGTCGTGGGCAGGGACGCTGGGCTTGGGAGGGGCAGGGCCGTGAGGCTTGCTGACGGTGCAGGGGCAGTCGGTGATGGTGAAGGTGGTAGGCTCCGTGATGGTATAGGTCTTGTTGTTGAACGAGAGCGTGGTGGGCTCGGGGCAGTAGGTGGTGATGGCGGTCAGAACCTCGGTGGTGTACACGGGCTTGGTGGGAGCAGGCTTCTCAGAGCAAGCAGTGGGCGTGACGAAGGAGCCATCGTTGCCGAAGGGGCTGAATCCAAGACACTCGGCATACCTGGCAGCGCAGGTCGCCATATTGGCATCCTTGGCACCACGGCACTCATTGTAAGACTCGTAGCAGTGCTCGGCGCAGGCGTCCTTGGCAGGGCCAGTGGCAGTAGGCTTGGCGGGCTTGCTGATGGTGCAAGGGCAGTCGGTGATGGTGAGAGTCGTGGCCTTGGTGATGGTGTAGGTCTTGTCGTTGTAGGTCAGGGTCGTGGCGGCCGGGCAGTATGTGGTCAGAGCAGTGACGACCTCGGTGGTGTAGGCAATGGTGCCGTTGCCATAGGCGGGCGAGGCCGTGGCGACACCGAGCAGAAGCCCGGCGACAGCAGCGCGAGTAGTGAAGCCCATGGTGATGGTTGTTGGTTGGTTGGTTGGTTGTCTTGAACGAGTGTGAGGAGTAAAGACTGTAGGTAGTAGGAACGAGTGTGCTGGCTTGGAGTAAGGCTGGGGTAAGGAGGGCTTTAACTCTCTGGAGTCGGGCTTTTATACCCTTTACCGGTCGCCTTGTTTGGGAAATGGCACCGTATGAATCCCCTTTGTGGATACGCTAGATGGCGATGATATCATGAAAGCTTCTAGTCTAGATCTTCTGCGGTAAACTATGCCCTAGAAACAACATCGTCCCAGGTTTTAATTGGGCCGTCACAGAGATTGTTTTGCAATACGAGGTCTAAGGGCCCTCGGACCCGAGATCCGAGGGCTTTTTGTGCCATACGAGCCTCCTGGCGGGTCGGTAACTGCATACGGGTTATGCATTGGCCTTCTCGTATTATTTAGTCTTTTCATTTCGGTTCGGCACATCGGCCATTCCGAGCTGAACTGCTGCAGGGGAAGCGGGTGATCAATTGGAAATGTGTGGAGGCTCACAGGTAGTGACCACTTATTCTTAGAACTTGGCCTCCTCCATCCGACCCCTGAGCCTCTGCTACCGTGTTGGGCTGGCGACAATAGCATCAATAGGGTAGCTCATGCGATGCTTGGGCATTTAAGTTATCCCAATGATCGCTCCATCCATCGACTGGCTATCAACCAAAGTATCAAATGGAGCTGCGTCTGGCAAGTCCCGGTCAGCTCGTGTTGACCCTTGCCCTTCGTGTCGACTCTCTTCTGTGATGGGCTGGATGCTAAAAGTCGTCTTCTGACACAGGCGACATCGTCAGCCTTATGAACAGGTTCACGACAGCATGCCAGAAGTGACTAAAGAGCGTCATCTTGCTGTTGATGCTCAGAGGGTCGATGACATTTCATCAAGGTTCGAGGGACAGATGGGGGAGGCGCCGTTCTAGTGCTCTAATCCGTTTCTAAAAGGACCAGGCACGTCATTCTACCCCGCGTGATATACCCTTTTTAAGGCTCCATAGGCGACGGGTAGTTACAGCTGAGAAGCTGAGGGAGCGTGTATAAGCCTGCAGGTTCAATCTACAATCTACTAAAGCTGAAGGCTGAAAGCGAGAGGCTAGCTGATGGTCAGACTGGGATCATAGCAAACCATTACCATAAGTCAATAGGTATGTTGATTGGCCATATTGCGTGTGAACGGCTGATATATTCATCATCCATTAGCCATAACTGCCACATGAAACAGGATAGTAAGGGACGGAAAGGGACAAAAAGCGCTGCGGCTCGTATTAGAGCGCGTCATGTTGAACAATCTGGCGGCCTAACGCATCCAGCATGCATCCACAGTACCCTCATCACACGGATAGGGGCATCATTCGGGCCATTTGTTATGCGTATTCGCGCTTTGACCCTTCGAAGGACTGTGATACAACTCTCGTATCACACTGCTTGGGGGTGCCGTAACCTGGAATGCTGACGGGCGGCGATGGTTGTATAACATGTGCGTAAGCTTACTGATATATGAACAAAGGTGTCTCAAAAATCGGATTTACGTAAAGACCCGATCCTCGGGCAGGATAAGCGGGTATGGAGAATCGTGTGGTTGTCTCGTGAACATCGCATTTACACTTACATCAAAAGGTTGACTCCTCCCACCCTGGGGGTGAAAGATGGTTTGTTCTGTAATCATGGTGTAATATAGTGGTATTAATTTGATTCGTTATGCTTAGCTCCTTTTCTTCTCCTTGCTATTCAGTCTCATTACATTCTTCCTCTATTACAAACAGCTGATCTGTGTGTTTCCGGGTGTGTGGCTGTGTCTGTTCTGCTTTGAACTCATCACGCTACCAGGCTGCGGGTGTTGCGTGGTAGCGTTACCCTGTAGGGTGGTCGGGCCGGGGTTGTGGTACTGAAGTTACCGACGCTCGCAGATCAGATATTAGTCAGGAATGAGAACCTATCTTATAAACAAAACCTTGCTCTAACCTCGTAGTTAAACACCAGTTTACCTCTAAGAATCTAAAAAGCTTGAGTAATAGCTTTCCAACACCCCTATACCCAACGCAACACTCGACTATGTGCACTCAGCATTTCAGGCATTTTGGTCGTTTGATGCTCAACTCCCTGTGCCATAGTATTGCTCAGAGCCGAGGGGCGAGCATCGTCGCCAGAGATTGCTTCCGCTTCCCCGTTTGTAGGAACATGGTTCGTAGTGGGAGTGGGAAGAGTCTCAGCTGGTATATCGGTAAGCCTTCTGTCACTGCGCCTGGCATCGTCCTTAAGTTCCAGACTATTCTGACCCTGGGAGCTTTCAACCAAGACACTTCCAGTTGTTCCTGGTGATTCTCGACAACGCGCCTCCGGGATCGTCCCCACCACTGTTGCTGGCAGCCTGTCGGAGGCAATGTACTGTTGCCGCGAGATAGTCTTTGGCCTGAGGGACAGCCGTCCGTCTGCAACCGGCAACGTCGTCCACAGGCCTAATGACTTCCCCAATACCGGTGCAGAAAATGATCCAGGAATGGTTCACAATGCGCTGCCATCCACCGCATGACTCGGACAGGGCGACCTCCATGGGCTCGATGGTGTCGCCTTTAGTGGCCCGCGCCACGTGGCGACAGTCGACGCTGAATATTTTCTGCCTTTGTCGCTTTGTGTTTCCCAAGACGTCTCTCATTGCGTTGAGAACTGTCGCCAGACCAATCACGTAATCCTGGATACTTCTCCCCCGACAAGCCTGTCTCCTTCGGTGTCAAGGATGGCTCGTGCCGTCCTGCGATTCTCTTCTTCGGGTACAGCGTACGGGACTTCGTCTTCTTCAGAGTAGTGTGCAAGTCGAACCGTACTTTCTCCCCACGGAAACGCTCGAAATTGCGTGTGAAGTCGAACTTCAATATAAAAACCTTGAAGCCCCCTTGGATGCCGAACGTTTGCTGTAACCAGTCCTCGAGATAGACTTTAGTTGGATCAGCCCCAGAATGGAGAAGGTTGTAGTTTGCCTGGGGAGTGCCGAGGCGAACATTAACCCTCGTCTGCGAGCTGTTCCACCCCAAGAAGGCCGTCTTTTCACGCAGAATGTCCATACTCACGGTGAGGCAAGAAGACAAGTGCGGGGCCAGGACCGAGAGCAGGTTCCGCTTGCCACCACCCTTAGTACGGCCACCCTAGATTTCCAGGTGCCACTGGACACCCGCATCAAGCCGGTTGACGGGAATGAGCATCGTGGAATACCCCAGTAGAACTGTGAGATGGCCGATTTGAAGCTGGGCCACGATACTGGCAAGGCTGGCCATTTCGTCGAACGACAGCTCCAGCCCCGTCTCTTTTCTGCCGCTCGGTGGACGTGGTTGACTGACGATGACCCCAGCCTTGAAAAGCTCGTGCCAGCAGTTCCCGGGAGTGCCAGTTGCTACAGCCTCGAGGGGCAGAAGCTCGATGCCACCCTCTTCGCCGAGCCTGACGTCTGAGAGCATCAGTCCTTCGCTAGGCCGCACTCGGAGTGCGTCACAAAGCCACGCAACTGCCTCCGCAACAGTCGCCAAGAATCCATTGCTTCCCCGAGCCTGGATCTTGACCTTTTCTGAAAATGCCGTCATTTCTATCTCCCATTCTCCATCTTAGACAGACAGTTCTTCTGCTTCGTACTTTGCCACGTTTCCTGGCATTGGCAGCTGACTTACAACTTGAAGAAGTCCAGACTTGCGGGCGGGGGGTGTCTGACGTGCGGCCGTCAACCATATCATCGACAGCGTCCGCGGCAGCGGCAAGTATATGTGAGTATATCTCGGGCTAGTTTTGCGACATGTATTCCTCACACGTGTATGCTCTGCACTCCAAAGCAAAACCCACTAGGGCGAGGGTTGAGCCTAAACCTCACGGCTTGTCTTGTTTTTTGACGCTTTCACGACCGCGGGGAGCTCCCAGCCCGCCGAGAGATCGATTCTCCTACTAGCAAGCCTTTTCAGGAAGCCATCATGTATGCGAGAGCGCCCCGTCTGCGACCCGCTCCGTGGGAGTTGAGGTTTGCTGGTGCTGCCTTGGTCAGTCTGGCTAACCACCACTTCACTGTCGACTTTGGGAACTTGGTGTCGCTGCTGCTGCTGCTCCCATTAAGGCTGAGATTGTCGAGCTGCTCGACCTTGTAGGTTTCGTCCTCCAGATCTGAGACGCGATTGAACCAGTCGCCAAGCCCAAGGACCTTTGCCCTCTTGCCCCCCTTTCTGAGCTTGCCAGTGCGTTTGTCTTTGGCCATATCGTCCTAGAGCAGTTGTTGGATGATTGTCGTACAGGGGACAGTGGGGACCAGACTGTCCTTGATTGCCATGTGGAACACCACGTCCTGATATATGCAACAGAACCGCACCATTTAGCCAACGTGCTCATTTTCTTGGCCTCCAAGTTTATCGGGGAGGATGACAAGGCTGTGCTTATGCGCTGCAGGTGTTTCCATTCTATTATGTCCATCTCCATCTCTCATTGGAGAAACATGCATGTTGGCAGTGACTAGAGGTGTAGAGATGTGTTCATGATTGGGCTGGCACCTGTGAACATCGGATGAACTATGCATAGCAGGCTCGGGTGCCGAGCAGACTTGCATCACCTGCTTGAAATCCGTTACACAATGCATGCTACCATTGGGCCAGATGTGCCATGTGTAGTGGGATGTGACTCCAATAATCAGCAGCCACAAAGCATGCTTCATCCGATAGAAAATATTATAACCAACTCTCCAAGTACCCAGGCCAATAGATGGGCCGAGAGAGAAGTAATTCCTCTTGTCATCCCAGAAGCTAGATTCTCTTCCCCGGATTGACCAGGTTCCCGACACCTACTCTTAGGAACAGCATGCACCCTAGCCAGCAACTTGAGGAGTAATACCCGGGAACTGTTGCTCCAATCCTATAGCGTCAGGCCGCTTGACGGACTGTTCTTAGTCACCGACGGCATTTACCAGGTCCGAGGCAAGATGCGGCCAACATGACAATCGTGGAAGGCGAGTTCCTTATACCATATAAAGTAATATAATACATTTAAAGGCAAGACACGGGTAAATACCGGCTAGCGATATTATCAATTCACGCACTTCATTCTCTCGATGTGACTTCACCCTCTCCATTCTATCTACTGCCAAAATGTCCAAGTCCTCTCGAGAAGGATCCCTCTGGGACGATTCCGGCCTGGATCTTGAACCTGGCTGGGAGTTCGAACCAAGCTTGGACGCAGTTAAAACAGTGTGCCAGCAGACGCTGCAACTTGATGTTCCAGACAACTGTGCGGTGTCTTTTCTAGCTGCAGGCGCCTTTGATAGGCTGTATGTTGTCGAAGATAACCTTGAGCAGAAGTTTATCATGCGAGTCTCCCTCCCCGTTGATCCTCACAACAAGACAGCGAGCGAAGTGGCAACTCTCCGCTGGCTCAGAAACCACTCGGACATTCCAGTACCCAGAGTCATGGCCTTTGACGATTCGAGCAACAGCGAGATAGGATTTGAATGGATCCTCATGCAGCTAATACCTGACACTTCGGCGTACTATCAATGGCGCAAGCTGCGTATGGAGACAAAGAAGGCCCTGGTCGAGAACATTCCTGAATATCACGCCCAGCTCTTCAGCACCTCGACATTCCGCACCATCGGCACCTTAAAAGACGACGGCCTCACTACTGATCCTCACTGCATACCTAGCCGGATGGTTTCTTAAATGTTCTTCTGGGGCCCACATTTGACTACGACGTCCCCCGAGGACCATTCCGTACCAGCCACGACTGGCTCGAATCGTTCATCTCCATCATCCTCCAAGACCAAGCCAAGGAAGTGAACGAGGCAGAGGATGAAGACGATAAGGAGGATGCTGAATACAACCTGCGAGTAGCCCAGAAGCTCGCTGATCTGCTGCCCAAAATCTTCCCCAAAATCCAGAACCCACCAGAGCGAACAGTGCTGTGGCATGACGACCTCTCGCTGCAAAACATCATGGTTGACGACAAAGGCGCCATTACGGCCATTATAGACTGGGAGTGCGTCTCGGCGATGCCGTTCTGGGTCGCCACGCAGATGCCCAAGTTCCTCCGCGGATCAAATCGGGAACAGAAACCGCGTCGCGAACAATACGGGGATGAGACACCGGAGGAAGTGGCGGCACGACAAGAAACCGATTCCGACGACGGTCTCGACAGCGAAGGCAAATGCGAGCTCTACTGGATCCACCTAAAGGAATATGAGCAGACGCAGCTGAGGAAGGTCTACTCGGATCATATGTCTCAAATCTGAAGTGGATGGGACGAGGCAGTCGCTGATGGGGTGTTAGAGGCCGATTTCTTTGGGGCTGTTGTTCGCTGCGCCGATGGGTTCAACTTGAAGCGGATCGAGGCATGGGTTGATGCCATCAATAGGGGAGAGTTTCCTAGACTAGCGGATATGTTGCGGGCGAGTCGGGCTTCGAAAGCAGGGCAACAATGCTAACAACCTCGGGAGTATGCTTTCAGGGCGACACGAGCGGACGGGGAGCACAGCAAAGATATCCCAAGACGCCCGTCCTTTCTGCTGTCTATCGGATCCCTCCGTCGTTGCATCTTGTACAACCCACCGAGAGCTTTCATGCAGCAATGTTGTCTAAGAAACGGCATCAATAGATTAGGTTGGGTGGGTAGAAGAGTGAAGGTGCGTTGATCGCCTACAAATTCCCATGCCTTATCAAGCCCCTTTCATGCGAGGCATTCTGCTGGAGGTCTAATTGTCAACGCGGTTTTCAAGGGCACCAATAGCCTTCCTGGCGACGAAGTCTGGCGCATTGATTTCCGCCTGTTCTTTAGTATCCCAGTCATCGTCATGGCACTCATCTTTTCTGTGCCAGAAGTAAGACTGACATTTGATCCTTCAGAGAATATTCAACTTGTAGTTAGAATTACAGTCTCTCCGTTGGCTCAACAAAGGACAGAGTTGAAGAAGTCCGGGTTGCACTGAGTTGCACTGAGTTGGATTAGGGAGGCATCTCGGCCGAGGCCGACATTGGCTACGAATTTGCTTCTCTTCCCTATGCTTTAGAGAACCAGCCGACCCCTCCTCTCACCAATCCGAAAATTCCAGACCTAGGTGCCAAAGTCGCCTTTGTCTTCTTCGGATTATCGGATCCACTGTGCATCTACCTGTACTTCTGCTTTCCAGGAATGAAGGGCAATACTAAATCGAGTCAGGATATCTAGATGCTTCTATTGAACTTAGAGGTCATAACATGCGCCTAATAGCCGGACCTACCAATAGTAACTTACGTAAGAGGCGCAGATTTTATGGAACAGCGATGTTTTCTGAGCTTCATCCCATCCATCGGTGAACTGTCACAAATCTACAAGGCACCTACTGGCTTCTCATATCGTTCTCTACCAACGCACAATGCTTGCCGACTGCCTTGTGTGCGGTGCTCCTGTTTCCGAGTCCATTGGAAACATTGGCTCGACCCCGCTGCCGGAATGGATGCGCCGCTTTCGCGCTGGTCAGTATCTAAACCTTTCAAAGCGTATCACGTCACACTGCTCTAACGTCGTCTCACCGAGGTAGTGTACTCTATTCTCGATGAATGGGACTCCCCCCGGCTGTCGGGAGTCGGCGAGGCTGGGCATTATTCCCATCATATTCCTCATGAAGCTTCAATGGGAACTGAAGTGACCGGCACAGATGCTGGGTTGCCAATGGTTTACTTGAATCCCCTCAGGCGTGATTTTAACAAATCATTTCGCCGAGGGTACGGGAGCCGTGTTCCCGTTTGGGGCTTCGTTTTCCACTGTAGCTGTTGGGAACTCTTCTCAGCTAACTGTCTGGATCATGGCGTGACGGTGGATATCCAGGACTTGTTCCACATTTGCCGGTCACAACCCATATCTGTATCGGCCATAGATTGGGGCCACAACTATGGCGGCATATGTGATCGCGAAGGAGAACAAGACACTTTTGACCTAGGCGAGGAAGCCCCCTTCCAGCTCACTCTACAGATCTCCGACATGGGCAAGTTGGACCCTCTGGACTTTACGAGGCTAAGGGAGATGCTCTATTCACAGCGAAATCAAGACGTTGACGTTTTGGGTTTACGAAATCGACCTTTCAAAGAACCCAGAAAGCCAGATTCGTTTTCGTCCCTACCTAGAGAGATCCTAGGCGAAATTATTTGCATGGTTAGCTCGAGGGACGTCTCGAACCTCAGGCTAGCTTCGCGCACGTATAGCTCTATGGCATTGCCCGACAAATTCTGGCGCTCTCGATTTGAACTAGGAGGAGAGTTCGAGTACTTGGGCGACTCGGCCTTTGGGAAAAAGACGCCGGGGTCTTGGCAATCCGTGTACAACGGTGTCAGGTTGATTGAATCATCTCTTGAAATGAGCAATCGAAAACGAATTTGGAAACACGCAAATGACATCCGCAGTCTCCTTGAGCAACGACAACAGGCGAAATATTGCCATGGAATCACCGTGAGCTCATATTTCGAGTCTGACGCCCAGGCCATGGATATGGATTGGGTTACAGCATCAGGTAATTTGCTTAAACACGAAGGAAGAGGAGCTTTCAAGGAGGGCTCGATGGTATTGTCCTGCCGCGCTGTCACACTACCCGCCACCTACGGAACCTTGTCCATTTCATACATGACAATCCTTGGCAAAACTTACATCTCGGGGCTCCAAGTACATCGTGGGAATGAAGAGCCTATCAAACTAGGTTTCATTCACTTAGGACAAAAATCAGTCACTGTCTGGGAGAATGACAAGCATGGCCAAGGGGAGCTGGCTGGATTCCATCTTGCTATTGATCCCCGTGGCATACGAGGGGTTCGTATCCTGTCAACATCTGGGTCACTTTCAGACTGGATTGGAGATTATCGGGGGTTAATGAGACGGAACTTGGTATTGTCAAGCAGTGAGCCTGTGGCTATAGGGCATATCAAGGGCGGTTTCGATGTCCGTTACGACTTCCACTCTGTCGCACGTCTTAATACTAACGTAAACAGGCGCTCAAACTGGTGTCACTCTCGATCGCGGGTCATGAAATTGGGGCCACTTCTTCAGAGATGACAGAGAGAGACACGCAAATCTGGTACCCGGAGCCGCCCCGACTTGGTTTGCGACCTTGGGGGCCATTGCATCCAGGCCTTCCACCAAAACCAGATCATATTCCTTGGTCTAGTGCCATATTTGGAGAGCAGAACAAGGCCTCAACTGGTAATCTATCCGAGATTGTGTTTTGGGCCACCGTCAAACGTCTTGAAGGGGTTCTTCGTATCCATGGTGTTGAGTTTAGATTCGATTCTTCTGTGGACGGTAGCGACTTGGTCGTCCTCGGCAAAAGGTTTGCTCCGCATGCAGAAAACACCTATGTTTCCAGCATGACGTTGAGCCCTACTGCGGGCGAGCGGATTATCCAAATCGAGGCTGCATATGATATCGAACGTCTCCAGGGGATCAAGGTGCGTGTTGGCTACTCAAGAGCTCGAGCCTGACTCTATGTGGGTGCTAACAAGGGAATGAATAGATTGAGACAAACCTAGGCCGCAGACAAGCGTTTATCCCTTATCCTAACCACCTTGACCCCGTTACGACTGTCTTGGATGTGTTTCGTCCTAGCAACGGTTCCATTGTGGGCATGTTCGGGGCCCTGGTAAGTGAATTGTAGACACATACACTCGAGTTGAGCTGACATGTTTGGGGACAATTAGGATCGTCAGAGAGGTCTTCGAAGCATTGGTGTAATTGTTGATGAGGATTTTTAATCGACGTATTTGTATGACTGATTTTACCAAGTCTAAATCATTCGCCCAAATACCACTTCTCTTCTTCACGATGTTAGGCACTATAATAGATGACTCTAAAAATACATGGCACTTGGATCCCATTCTAAGCGAACTATCATATTTGAAACTGGGCTCACTGGCCTCAAATCTCTGGTAATGTTACTCCCCGGGCTTCACCGCACTAAGGTCAAAGGAGTTCACCCTTTCTTACTTTGTGGAACGAAAGATGTTTTCATACACTGTAATCATCACGAGGTAGAAAAGCCAATGAATGCGTTTTTGATTTCGTAGAACAACTCGAAACTCAAGATATAGCTTGACCACCCTGTAAGCCTGCCTGGGTCACTGTACCAACTTTCTAACAAAATTCTGATACAATCAGAGGCACCTCCATCATTCACCGGTGCTTCTCTGAGGCAACACTTTCTATGAATATGGTTCGACTTGCCATATTAGGACCTCGATAGTTATCTGTATCAAGTTCGAGATGCAGCCGCCGCCCAGTCTCTTCAGTATCATCATCTTCTTTACAGCCGCATCGGCTATAACTGGTCCGCCCCTTTCTCCCCCTCAACTACTTGCACCTCTACTAAACTCTAAACAGTCTCCTACTACGCCAGATACGATTAAAAATCACCGTCTCTGACTGCCGTGGCCTGTTCTGGCGGCAAGAACGGCCCCGGGAAAAGGCGCACTTTAGTTACAACCAGCTCTCATAAGCATCGCCGCCGCCCATCAGAAGTGCTTCAAGTGAATCCAACCACAGACCTTGCTCGTCCATGGTCTGGAATGCAGTCAAGTCGCCTTCCCCCGCTGCAACGCCGCTGTGCGCGTTGACATGTGCCTCGTTGGCGATGACGTTGATCCACTTTTCGATACACGCTTTCCTTTCCCTGAGCTTCCACGATACCAAGTCCAAGAAGTCGTTGGCCCATTTGGAACAGTGTGCTGCGGCCATTTCTATCCTTGCTTTTTCGAATCGTGACGCGAGACGATCCAAGAGGTCCAGCATCAAATCGTTGCCAGCATCGATGCTCGTGGAAGCGGCACCGTTGTTATTCATGTCCGCCTCGGGAGCATAGGAGTCTCCCTGCCGATAGCGAGTCAGCAGCGCGAGCCTAGCCCGACGAAGAAGGATCACGGTGGCATTCGTGAGGTGCAGGTATCCCGACATCGGCATGTAGAAGAAATGGCAAACTGGTATGGCCAACCAGTCCTCGAACCAAGCCCTCAGTGCAGTATCCGCGGTATCCTTCTTGCTTGTCGAGGGAGTGTGAAAGTAGTCGGGCGTGTGGTGCAACGCAGCAACTGCCTCGTGATTTTGGATGTGGTCTGCATCCAACAGCTGCGGCTCCAAAAGTTGCAGCATCGCAAACTTATGATGGCTGGATACCAAGTCTGCGCACCGTGTTAACTCGGAACATCCTGGCAAGACAGGATGTCTACTCACAGCGGTGGGGTTTCTGTTGACCCTCAGAGCCCCGTAGGTTGTCCAAATCAGCCAACAGGTTGTCGAGGTTGGCAGTCCAGACATTCGAAGACGGCCGAACATCGACCGACTGGTCGCTCTGTTGGAGTTGGGCGATCATCTCATTCATGCGCTGGGCACAAATAAGTTGGGCTAGGACCTCGTCCGTTTCATACTCGAGTCCGCCCTGCAATTCTTGGAGCTGTCGTTCCATGTGTTGGGTAAAATGCCTGCCCGGTGAGTTGACTTTCTTGAATGCCACCGCAAAACTGGTACGGTCGCGTCAGCTACCATAGGAGTGGTAGGATAGGGCTACGAACCTGGAATTGAGGTACCAGACAGCAAGAACAGCCCGTCTCTCATCATTTAACATGGCTCTAGGCTCTTCTGGGTCAATCCCTTGAAGACGCTGATTCGCCGGCTTGCCTCGTGGCCTATCCAGCCTCATGTCTACAATCATGCTGGAAGCCAGATGTGCGAGACTGCTGAAGGGTCCATGTGCAAAACAGAAGTAATGAAAGAAGCCGAGGAAAACGATGACGCTTTGCAGGAGGTCCAGAGACCTATCGGGGCCCATGAATACTGCATCGGAGATCTGCCGCAACAGCAGCCTGCTTTGGTTCCACATGGACCGACGATGTCGTAGCGATGCTACCATCCTGATGGCCTTAGCGAGGAATGGTCGAGATCGTTGTAGCTCGATGGCGGTGAGACCATCAGAGATGACGACAAACGGAAATTGAGGACTCAGTCGCGTGCGGTAAATCGAGAGAAGAGCTTCGTCAGACTCTGCGGGTCCTGGGTCATCCGTGTCATCCGTTTCCGAGACACAGGTGCAGGTGGGAGTAGGGAACGGATGGAACCCCGGTAACGAAGTAGGGGCACTGAAAGCTCCGGTAGGCTCGGCCTTGACCTGGGCGACGTAGACGTTGGACTCCGACTCTGCTGCATCGCTGCGCGAGTCCTCACTCGTTGCAGTGGTCCCTTGCTTGTGTCCTAGCTGCGGAATGGCAGCGTTTGGCAGGGTTCTGGGTACATACAAATCAGTTCAACGCATACTCTAGCTCTGCACCATGTTGGTCCCTCACGAGGCATTTTGGCGAAGTCTTTTCTTCCTAGGCTTGCGAACCTGCTGGGCGCAGGATATATCGAGGCTCTGACACCTGTACGATCCTGTATTAGCATGTGCTTCCAAAGACCCGGAAGCCTCACCTGTTGCACTTGGGGTCGTTCGTCTCCTTGGAGCGAATGCACCTTGTCTTTGCTTTTGCGCAGGGGTCACACGCAGAACCCCATCCCGCAGACCACTTCATGTCACGTCAAGAGTAGGATGCCGAGAGCACGTCGGAAAGTAACCAGATTCCCACAGGCCCGATGCGGAAAATGAGGCGTGACGACAAAGGGCAGCCGGAAGTTTTTGAGCGCTTGAGTATTCTCCTTACGCAGGATGACTGGATGACGTGGCTGAGTCGCACAATTCGTCAGCTCTCCGAAACTTCCGCGGAGTCTTGGCCGGAAAGTTGACAGGGCCCACTCAGATCCTTTTATGTATATCGTGTATATCAGCGTCATGATGCTCCCAAATGTTTTGGAAAATGTCATAGAAAACCAATATCGGAGTTTTATTCTTCTTCTTCTTTAACTGATCGTGTTCAACCTTGATTGCCTTTCTATGATAGCTGCTCCTTATACGGCCAGTTCTCGCTGCATCCGCCAAGTCAAGCAAGCTCAGCATGGCATCCAGGAGAGTCGTCTACGTTTTGGCCACGCTGAGCATGGTTCTGGGTGCGTCTGGCCATACGGACAATGGCGAGTCACATGCCGCCCAGGAAACCCCAGAGACATATCCGACAACATACTTCACTTTGGACACCCATCGGCTTGCAATCCAGGCTCATATAAGTTTGATGATCCTTTCTTGGTTCATAATCCTGCCAATCGGTAAATCTCCTAGTTTCCATCTGACTCTACACATCTGCCACTAACGCATGACGGCAGCGACAATGTTATCTCTTGCTAGGTCTCGCTACACACATTTCGTTCGTCTCGGGCTCACTGCAACAAACGCCTTTGGAGTACTTTTCGGAGTCTCATACAAGAACACCACGGCAGACCTGTATCCGGGGAGTGCGCACTCTGCTGTGGGATGGATTGCCACTGGCATCGCTGCTGCGCAGATCAGCCATCTCCTAGTTGGCCCAGTGACCAAGCTCTTCAACAGATTCGCAGGGCGAGACGAGAGTAAAGCCGGCAAGTACACGCTGCCACCGATACGAGAAAGCTTCGACGGCCTGTACGATCACGATGATCCATCAGGGCTGTCTCGACAAGCATCCTTCGACGTGGAGGCCACCCATGTCGAGATGGAGGATCGCGACACATCATCAGATTCACGGTTGTACCAGGAAGACCCGCACGAGTCGGGATTCACAAGTGGGGATGATACCGTTTACGGAGAAGCGAAGATATTCTCCAAGCCGATCTTGACACGAACGCGGAGACTCACACTTTTCATATATAATGTCATGGACAGGACGATATTGATCGTGGCATTCATTGCTTTCTGTACCGGTATTGTCACCTTCTGGGGGCTCTTTGTAAGTCCAGATGTGACCATTATGCAGGAAAGCAAATTAACCGCTGTCTCGCAGAAAGGACATGCCATTTTCAACGGCATGGCCCATTGGATCAAAGGCGGCATTTTCTTCTGGCTCGGCATCTTCACTCTCGGTCGCTGGTGCGGGTGCTTTGCAGAAATGGGATGGGTAAGCAAGATAGATACTCCATGCGCCTAGACTTCTAGCCGAGACTTTGAAACGCTAATACATCCCATCACACCATTTAGGCATGGAACACTCGACCTGGTAACTCGAAGAGGCAGTTCTGGCTGTCACCTGAATTTGTAGAGAGCTCGTTGATTTTCTTCTACGGTTCCACCAACATCTTCCTGGAACATTTAGGAGGTTGGAGCGGGGCGTGGACACCGCGCGATTTGGAGCACATCTCTATCACTGTTCTGTTCATCGGTGGAGGGCTGGTGAGTTCTGTTTCAGTGGTACAGCTCCTCTTAACTAATGATGTTTGTTAGTGCGGTATGCTGGTCGAATACATCAGAGTGAAAGGCCTTGGCGAGCAAAAGACAGCGCAAGATATGCAGACCATGCCTGCTTGGACGACCGATGAGCGCACGGAACACAAATCCAACGGCATCTCGATGAATCCGCTGCCGGCCCTGGTCATCTTCCTCATGGGAACATCTATGGCATCTCACCACCAAGCTTTAATGGTCTCGACAATGGTTCACAAGCAATGGGGCAACCTTTTGGGTGCGGCTTCGGTCGCCCGTTTGCTGACTTACATGATCATGTATCTGAAGCCCCCGACCTCTACGTCGCCGTCCCGTCCGCTTACTGAGCTTCTTATGTCATTCTGTCTCATTTCTGGAGGGATTCTCTTCATAGCAAGCGTACGATCTGTCCACAGGTTTCTTCCCGTAAAGATCGTTCACTGACACACGGTTTAGTCCAGCGATACTATTGACGGGATGATACACTTTGACATTGACGTTATGGCTCTGATTACTGTCACGATGGGATTTACGGGGATCCTCATGGCTTGGATTATAATTTTGCTCGCTCTTAAAGGCTGGGCATCGAGATGAGGTGTTCTTAATTTCTTTACTTTGTACACTATAGACTAGACAATTCATGTTCAATTAGACTACCCTATAAAATGCGCAAGCTTTAGAACGCCTGACAACATCAAAGAAACAAGTCGGAAGGTCCGGCTCTTTCCAAGCACCACACCTAATTGATTGAACGTTGTATCTTGTCTCAAACTAACGGCAGAGGATTGGCGGCACCCTCAAGTTTGGACATGTAAATGCTCCAATGCTCCATAATGCAGATCCCCTCGAGTCTCCAAATATCGGTCCAGCCAAGCGATGGGCTGCCTGACATATCAACCTTTTGAACAACATATGCAAAGTTTCCTTCAATGGCCTTGTTGACAATTGTGATGTTGATACCTGCTGGCAGTGGCTCCAAGAATGCAATGGTGTTATTGCGGCCAGGCAATACATCCGGGTCGTGATTGATATAGTCGGCGCTATAGAATTTGTTGGCGCTCTCACGGTATTTTCCGTCGACAACCATGGTTTGGACTGCTTGTTCAAATATGTCTTTTTGTTTAGCCCTGATGGCTGGGCGAGGAGGGCAATTCGATTTGGTGTCGGTGGCAACGACCGCGGCCACTAGAGATGCAATGACGTAGACGGACTTCATAGTGCTGAGAAAGAATGAACAAGATGCTGGAGATGCTGTTTGACTGAAGTTGTGAAGTGACGTGTTCAGATGCTTGTCTGATTCTGACATTGAGAAAAGGGCTTGAGGTAATTATAAAATATGTTGAATTCTTGCCAGGGGAGACCATGGCTAAACTGATCAAATTGATTCCGCTTGATCCACAGTCACAGTAACATTTATAGGCATACGTTTTTGAGTTTTCCCATTTTATGCCTTGGTGGAGGAGAGAGAACATGAAACCGATCTGATTTGCTAGCTGAGTGTATTCCTAAAGGCCCACTGCAACCCGGGCACTTATGAATGAAGTAGTGGAAAGGCCAGCGGGTGGAACAAGTCTATAATGAGTGGCTGAATCAGGAGGATGGAAAGGTACCATCGACAGGCGATGTCAGGCAAATGTTACTTAGAAGTGAGAAAGATTTCGCTTAATAATAGCCTCCTCTTAAGCATAGATATATTACTATTCAGGAGAGACCATACTTAAGTTATAAGCACCTATCTCCAGCTCTAAACTCTCTTCACCCTCTTACTCCGAAGAACTGTCATCCTTTCCAAGCACATGATCGCTAGGACGCTCGGGCACAAGAAAGACGGCGAACGAGGTCGACGGGAGCGAGATGCAAAACATGGCGAAGGCTACGATGAGGTTGGTGAGAGGAGCAACCTTGGCAGCACCAACACCGAAAGCCAGGCATGATCCAAGAGATTCGAATGATCGAACGAGAGAAACGCTAAGGGTAAGAGTCTCGACATCGTCAAAGAAGGTTCCCAGAAGCCAGTACACAAACATATAGTGAGACTCGTTCATGAAGCTGCTGTTGTCAGCCAGATCTTTGGGGACGTTAAAAGAGGGCCATACCGAAGAATAACCTGGACAGCAAAGCCACGACCAAATCCGGGTAGATCCCAGTCCAATGTGATAGGAGGATCAGCCTTGCGATACTCCAACTCCATGGCAAACTGCCAACCGAACAATGCGGTCATAAAAGTCCCCAAGAAGCACCACGTGATTCTGGCGAGCTGTGGTCGGCTAAACCTCTGGAGATCAAAGAACCATCCCCAGAAAATGTTAGCAAAGGTGGCGGCGATGCCGGAAGTCAACGAGGCCAGAGCACGAGAACGGACGGAGAAGTAGTTGACGAGGTATATGCCAAGGTACGTGCTGTTCCAGTTGAAGCCGACAAGAATGGGAACGAGAAGGTAAAACTGCTTTCGCTTCAAGAGCGCAAACCACTTCTTGAACTGGTCCTTGACGCTCTTGTTCGTTTTGGTGTGTGGGAGCTTTGAGCCATCAGGACGGATGACCTTTTCCGGTGGGGATATCAGGAAGGCAAGGGGAAGACCAAGGCATTGAAGAGCAATGAGAACAAGGTAGGTGGTATATCCGACACGACCTCGCTGTCCTGACTTGACGTTGAGAGACAGTTGGATAGAAGAGCCGATGAGTTGACCGAGTTCACGCAGTCCGAGCCAGATGCCGGCTATCGGGGTCAGTATATATCACCACGGGGAGGGGATGCACTTACTGAACTTTCCACGATCCTTGACATCAGCGTATCCTAGAGCAATAGCCCCCTCAGACGCCCATAATGCGGACGCCGCAATTCCACAAGTGGCACCACCAAAAAGAACGAACCATTCGACCCCATAGCGGTTGTTGGTGTAAAGAGCCGCCGAGTAAGGGGCGTAGCCCAGGGTGCCGAGAATGAGAACAGCCTTGAGGCCGATTTTGTTGGCAAGAATCCCGAACAGGGAGCAGCCGAAGACCATGATGCCAAATGTGAGAGAGTTGGCTCCGTTGACGAGGTAAGGCTCCTGCTGACCACCAGCGCCAGTGTCTAAGCCTAGTCAGTATTGATCGTGGAGAATTGGAAGTGACTGACTGTTGAGAGCATTCCAGATCCCGGGTTGGGTGAAGGAGATTAATCCGACTATGATGACGTTGAACAGCGGACTGCGATACCAGCGAGTGAATCGCGATAGGGGTTTCGCGTGCTCTTCAGACGTGACATTCTGCTCGACTCCGAGAGGCACTTGCTTGATGACTTGATCTCCGTCGCTGGGACTGTCGATGGGGGCGTGGCCGGTCGCCATTATGGTAGTTCAACGCGGGAGCAGATACTTTGTCAAGATTGCAAAAGAAGAATTCCCCATGGCACCTTGATGCGTGCGAATTTTCAACACGTCTCGCCATCAGGGATGGACTGAGATAACCTTATAATGTTCCATCCCGTGATTGGGTTAGAATGTAGCTCTTCCGCCCAACGTTACATGGTCTAAGTGGACCAGTCTCCTCTTGGTCAACGTCCGGTGCTCGTGCTAGTCAAGGTCGATGGCGACATATTTGCCCCATTTTCGAGGTTTGAGTCTAAACGTACGACAGAATGATAATTACTGTAAAGAACCAATGATATAAACGCTTCTATTTGTGTGAGGGATCCACAGCGTCAGATGGCCAATGCTTAAAATATCTTTATGTAGACCAATCCCAAGCATTTCATCTAACCCAGCCGGCGAGCAGCCCTTCCTGCGGGCCATTGGCATTATTGCTCCTGAACCAGGAAAATGTGAGACGTCGTGGAGATCCTGGTCTCCTACGCGCGAACGACGAGTCACCACAGTTATTAATCTCCTCTTTGTTCTTCCCGAGCTCCTGTTCCATCGTGCGTTGCCGATAGCTCCCGTAGGATCTACCCACCACAGATCCATGCCGCTGTCGCCTCTAGAGAGACTGGTCACGGGGCCTCCCATATTTGTTGAAGCTTGGTCAGGGTTGTTGAAAGAATAAGGACCTCCACCTCCAGTGTGACGGTCGGGTTTAATCTAAGGCTATAGGGTAGGTCCGAGGTGTGAGGCGTATGATCGAGTGGCTCAGGACGTCGTAGTGAGCAATGTAAGTCACGGTCTGGTAATGTGTAGAAGGTAGTTCTATGTAGCTAAGTGTGTTAATAGCTAAGAAACCTAAGGTCCCTAATCTAGTGCTAAGTGAATGTATGTATACCGTAGTGGGATCACTGGATCACGATGGTGGTGTAGGTGAGCCAGCGGTCAGATCATAGTGGCGTTATGGTGATTTATCTGTGATTAGCTAACAGAGATGGATCACTTAGATCATAGTAGTGAGCTAGTAATTCACCCATGATGATAGGACGAAAAGAAAAGTAGGCACATTATGGCTCTGCCGGCTGTGATCGCCTGGTCCCAATCTGGGCCGTGACATCCAGTGCCAGGGGACCTCCACCCCTGGCCATCATTATACCAGTATTGCCCATCAATGGCACCCGTTTCTGTGATCCACTAAACCTCTTGTTGACTGGGGTCGCGAGATGTGCAAGCCATGCAAGATCCGGTGTCGGGAACTGTCGAGGGCCCCGCAAACTGCTGCCATTGCTGAGCCTTTTTCGTCAACCCAGCTGCGGTTAGGCAAATAGACCGTCTCAACCGCACCATTCGTGCCTCCCTACCAAATCTGCATGCTTTTTGTCGCACCTCGAGAGAGACTGGTCATGGTGCAATTGCTGGTAATGGTGTTTGTGGTGTTCAGCGAAAATGGCGTGCAGCTTCCGGACCCTGGAATGGAATATGTGATAGTCGTGGAATCGCCAGATAAGCCGACCGCGAAAGACGTACACTGAGTCCTCACGCTTTGGCCAGGCGTAAATAAGTTGTTGGCCTGGTCCTTGGTGAAAGTGGCGACAGTGCTCGGCTGTTGAACCATGGTTGTCATAGGATCGGGTGTCTGCTGTCCAGCGACTGTCAGGGTGACTTGCTGTGCAGTCGCCTCCGGTATGCTATCCCATGACTACGCTATCTGGACGGATCCTGCAGGTACGTTTCTGGTCGTAAGATCATCGGGCTTGTTCTCATCAGTTGTGTTTGTCCCCACGTAGAAGCCGAGCTTCATGGACTGGACCGTGTGGAACGTCAATTGTCTCTGGTTAGCCATCGAGGGGCCAGAGGATCAGCGTCTCCACGAACCAACATGGGGCCTCTGTCTGCCGTGATACATTCACCCTCTTGGAGTGGGGACACAACCGCATTGGCTGATTCTAAATAGTTAGCTTTCTCTCGATGCCAAGCAGTGCTGAAGAGCGAAGGTGGGTGTGTTTGGCCCCACCCCCCACATCTATAACTCCTAACATAATAATAACAAGGCCCTGGGTTTTGCACTTCACAACTAGACTCATACCGTTTATCCTGAAGCTCACCGACGGCTGTCATCTACTCTACACTGCCTAGCCCTGCTCCCAGTCTTTTCACGCTTCTTGTCTTGATTCTGGTTACATATACTCCACTCCATCTGCTCTGACATCCGTGCTGGACAAAGATACGGTAGACGCCAATTCACAAGCATAAGTTTCGCCAATCTAGTGATAGCATCTAGAATACCAGAATGGCTTCCGATTCAAGCCAGATCCCTGTCCATGCACAGTAAGTATTACATGCGTGTCGTCCGATCCGACAAACAGTGCTAACCGCAGTCTAGCAATGTGCCAACCTCGGCAACCAACTCTCACGCACCGCCTCTGCATGAATTCAACACTGATGTGCTTATTGTGGGAGCTGGAGTGACGGGACTCACGCTGTCGACGCTGTTGAGTGAGTTCGGGGTGAAAACATTCACGATCGCGCGACACAGCGGTACAGCACCGGCACCACGTGCGCACATCACGAACCAGCGGACCATGGAGGTCTTCCGAGACATGGGCATCGAGGGACGTACAACCGCTGTATCGATTCCCCTGAAGGAACTGGGCGGGGGAGTCATGGCCACCAGTCTCACCGGGACAGAGATCGGGCGTTATAGCTGCTACGGGGCAGGCGATCACCAACTCTCCGACTTCGCAAAGTCCAGTCCGTGTGGGATGATGAACTCGCCGCAGAACCTCCTCGAACCGGTTCTGCTGGTGAGGGCGCGCGAGATGGGTGCCGACGTTCGCTTCTACCACGAACTGATGCACATCGAACAGTCGTCTGAGGGCGTTCTGGCTCGAGTGCGTGAACGGACGACCCAGACCGAGTATCTGGTTCGGGCTCGTTATGCGGTCGGCGCTGATGGAGCCCGCTCGGTGGTGGCTAAGCATATAGGCTTCGGTTTCCAAGGCAAGCCTGGACTGATGTCTATGTTGACTACCTGGGTGGAGGTCGACTTGGCTCGCTATACCTCCTATCGTCCTGCCTGTATCTACTGGCTTCTGCAGCCGGGGAATGAGTACTGGGTTGGCTCCGGAACGTGCATCTGTGTGCACCCGTTCAACGAATGGACGCTGAACCGGCAGTACGATCCCGCAGATGGGGAGCCAGACATGTCCCACGAGACTGCCATCGCATACGTCCGCGAGACATTGGGTCTGCAGGACGAGTCGTTGCCCATCCACATCAAGCATGTGAGCAAGTGGGAGGTCAACCACGTCGTGGCAACCGAGTACCGCCGCGAGCGTATCTTCCTTGCCGGCGACGCGGCCCATCGCCATCCGCCTGCCAGCGGCCTTGGGACCAATAGCTCAGTGCAGGATGCATACAACCTTGCCTGGAAGCTGGCGTTGGTACTGAAAGGTCAAGCTGGCGATGGGCTACTCGATAGCTACAACCAAGAGCGGCAACCCATCGGCAAGCAGATCGTAGATCATGCAATCACTACCCTCTACGAGATGACGCAGCTGGCACCCGTATTGGGCTTCCAGCAAGGACAGACGCAAGAGCAGGGCTTTGCCTCGCTAAAGGAGCTGTTTTCCGATGCTCCCGGTGCAGAAGAGCGCCGCATAAAGCTCGAAGAGCAGGTCAGCCTTGGGAACCGCCGCTCCAACGCCATCGGTCTGCACATGGGCCAGCGCTATACAGCATCGAATGCCGTGGTCGACGATGGGACGCCATTCCCGCCACGCCAGCGCGACCCAGTGCTCTACTACGAGCCGACAACGCACCCGGGCGCTTACCTCCCGCACGCGTGGGTGCAGCACGCCGAACGCCGCATCTCGACGTTGGACATTCTCGAACACGGACGTTTCGGTCTCATCGTCGGCATCGGCGGCAAGCCCTGGGAGTCCGCAGCCGCCAAGGTGAGCCAGGAGCTCGCGTTCGAAGTGCCCGTCTACGCTGTGGGCTACCGTTGCGCTTACGACGACGTGCTGGGCGAGTGGAGGACACGCCGTGAGATTGGCGACGCTGGCGCTCTCCTCGTCCGGCCGGATCGCCATATTGCCTGGCGCTCTGCCGATCTCCCCGCGGACCCTACGGAAGTCCTTCGCTCGGCTCTCCTCCAGGTCCTCTCTCGCGATACGCCTAAGGCGGCTCTGTGATGGTATCTGTCAGCGCACACAAGGGTGCCAGCCACGACCTGGAGCGGGAAGAGAGGTGCTGGGGATACCGGATGCGCCATTGTCAAGCCTGAGTACTAGGAAGCAAAGCTTTAGCTATTTTAACCTAACATTGTCCACGAGGAATCTTATTATAGTTTTTAATACTATGAACAGAAGTCCCTGGAAATCCTCTTGGGCTTGCACCGGTCTTCAAATGACCTGGGTTGAGCTCCTTTAATGATTAACGAGCCTTTGACCAGTGACCCGTATGCATGTTAAATAAAGGATTCTTCAATCCGTCTGCTACGCACTCGTGAGGTATCTTTGGCCGATCAAGAGAAAAGAGGGAGCTGATTTACGTCGCAGTTTTGAGAAACGGTGGCAGCCTGCAGAGTTCACAGATCAATCAAGTACTCGATTGAGCACACTAACAAGTATGTGAAATGCATCAAGCAAGAATCACATGTTACATGGTCGCAGGTCGTAGTCTGTCGAATGAACTCATCTTATAAAAGTGTTCAGAAGATTTTACCACGCAGCGTTTCAATCCGCGGCTAGTGCCCGTTAAATTCCTCCTCGCCATGGTGATATGCTGCCATCACTGGATTGCTTTTACTGACCAGCACGCCCGGCTAGCCAGGTATGAATATCTTGGGGAAAACTGCCGATCATTTATAGAACACGACTATCTTCTACTTAATCATAGATTCCCTTGGGTCAAAAGCATGACAACGGTGACACATTTCCCGTCGTGGTTTCGGGGATTTCCAAGACACAAAATCTAGTTCTGCGGCTCGAGGCCAAGGTGCGGAAGAAGCCTTTCTCGGATGTAATCCTCGGCCGTATGGAGCTTCACTCCGAGCTCCAATACCTCGGGGGTCGGGACATCGACCCCTGGATACATTCCAACACTGTTGTACAACCTCAACATGATATCCCGGTCGGGGATACCGGTTGTTGGGAGTGTGGTAAACACAACCTTCTTTCCGGACACTATTTCATAAGAGCTGTTAGCATACCTGGACTTCAAGTGCACTGAAGATAGACGTACCCCTCTCGAGGACTTTGTTAATGTCGGCCTGCGTTTCACGGGCTCCACTCGCTAGCAGGTACTTTCCGTCAAGACTTGAGTTCTTCGTTTCCCAGAGATCGAACACAGCCTTGCAAACTGCCGAAAGATCCTTCTCGACGTAGAGAGTAGTGACTATAGCACCTTAGTACTCGAAGTCTTTCAGAGGAGCATGTGACTCACTCTCAGCATCGGGGCCGATAATGGGGCGCTTCATAGTTATAATATCGGCGTCCTTATCGTAAGCAGCATATTTCCGCAAGATCATGTTTTCGTAGAAGTTGCCTGTTCGGATAAAGCATCCTTTGAGACCAGCTTGCCGAATCAAAGCATCGATAGAGTGTTTCCCTATAAACATTCCAATTCGTTTAATTTCAGGTAGGGTCATTCTGAGAAGTTATTTGCATACCTTCATACAGCCGGGTCACAAACTTTCCACCGGAGATCTCATGTGAACTCGGGAGTGTGCTCCACAGAAAACACTGTACTCCTGCTTGGACTGCTGCGTCTACAATGTTCTGGCCTTGCTTCTCTTCACTCATGGGGTCGCCGAGGACAGCCTAGGGAACGAGATCGATAAGTTACTTCCGGTGAGCATAGAATATGAGGAATACCATATCATAAAAGTCGGTGACCGCAAACACACCCCAAGCGTCCTTGAAGGCTTCTGGCAAGGTGGAAGGAACAGTCAAATCTCCTTTGATCATCTGGGCCCCCAGCTCGGAGAGGGCTTTGGCCTTATCCGAGCTCGGATTCCGAGTAAGGCCTCGAACGATGTACTGGTCTGGATACTGGAGCAGCAGCTTTGCAACAGATCCGCCTAGTTATGTGAGAAAGGGAGGTTAAAACGGAGTGGTTGTTTGTTAGGTCAGCTTACCTTGAGTGCCAGTTGCACCGAGGACCAAGATGGTTTTCGTCATGTTGGAGAAGGTGTTCCGAATTTTCAAAGTTTCGTTCAACTGTAATGCGTGTCTTAGTAGTCTCATGCAGTAACAACTGTTTAGTACGATATAAAAGTGCTATATAGCAGAATAAACGTTCAGCAGAATGCACCTTTCTAGTATCTTACTCCATGGAAACGTTCACATACACTCCTGATTGAGGCTTACTCACCAACAATACTTGCTACGTGGGGCCTCTACGATGGTGGGGCCGTAAAGGGGTGGGGCCTGGGGCCTCCGAGATTACCCTGTCCGTTTTCCACGATTTAAATGGCATCTCCTGGGCTTCTCTGAGCACAACAACGCGATGCAAGCATTCAGTTCACCCCGACCGAGCATCGCATTTTTGTACATGGTATGAATAGTGACACAGAAAAGTAGGAAGCTCGGAATAGAGCGGGATACCTGTGACAAGAAAGTCTTAAAGGATATCAACGACGAGTTAGTCATGGCCTTGGGAGCAGAATGCGCAAGAGATGAATGAGGGGATGTGGAATTTGGGCGGCCTCCTTGTTCTAGATTCGCTCACAGTTGAGGGTGCTCATTCAGAAATCAGCTCAGATGATGCCGCCCGTGAATAGTAACCTTATAAATGGTATAACTGATTTCGATGATCAATCCCTTTCATCTGAGCGCATACCTGCTACCACATTTCCTTATTTTCTCCGTGACTGCCATCGATCATGAAGTCACTCATTGCCCTGAGCAGTTGTGAATGTCTCGATCCATCCCATTTGCCAAAGTCGTCCAACAAATGGGCGTATTTTAGCAATACCTTTCTTGCTGTGACACCTCCACCTTGCTGAGATTCCCCAGCGAAGGAGACGAGACCGCCATGTTGCACGAAGTCAAGTGCAGCATTGGACGGACCTGATCGTCGTTTACCATCTGAAGGCGCTCCAGATGTACCACCTTCTGCTGACTTTTCCATGCCCTCACTACTAACAATAGCCCAATCGATTTTTTGAAGCAACTCAAATGGCGGTACACCATGACTGACCTCCCTTTGGTCGGATACGAAGAGATACAGGCTGAGTACCAGCGCCGAGACGAACAACAACAGATCCGGCCTTGTAATGTGTGACTCGCGGACCCGCGATGAATCCAAAATGTCAAATATCTGTGCCGCATGTAGTATTGCCCTTCGAGCGCCAGCTGATCGGGACCATTTGGCAACGCTTACTAGAGCCATTGAAGCAGCCTCCAAACCATTCCGACCAGAAGCAACTTCCAATAGATCCAGATCTGCCGTCAAAGTAATACACAAGTCATTCCACGCTAGTACGGTCATCATACTTCTGCCATGGATAACGCTTGGATAAATAGTCGGTAGTAATAGGACCGAAGTGACAATGTCCTTAGCCCTGCTATCCATGGCAAGTGCTTCAGCGGGACTGAACGAATGAGTTTCAGAAAACTTGCTGCTCTCAGCTAATAGCCTGGTCCGGGCAGCGGCAATCTGAAGGTACAGAGCGTGAAGTAATGTTTGGACTGAGATGTGGTTGAGTGTAGGCGGTGCAGCCGCATGGAAATTCCGGATGTTTATTCGCGGCATTGCAGATTGTACTCCACTGTTGGTAGCCTGCAGGAAACTTGCAGAACTTGAAGCCTCAAACAGGACATCTTCACAGGGTAAATGAAGCTCTACCTTATCCATGTCCACTACTCCCGCGGTGCTCATGAGACGGGTGTAAGCCATATCTAGCCACAGCAGATAGAGGATCATTCTGGCTCTTGTTAGTCAGCCCTGCTTCACAGGGTCGGAGTACTTGCCGTTTAGTAGACTCGACGCGAGACCAGGCTCTCCACGAGCCTTCGGGATCAGAGGGCCCCCAATGAAGTTGCAAAGCGAGATCATCGCCGTGGCCCGCAGCAAAGAGGCCATGCTTTTCCGCGATCTAGTAAGAGCAAATGGATTAGATGTCAAAGGTTCACGTGTATGAGATATCTTGTCGCTCACATGGAGCATCTGTGCGCAAAGCATGTGTGCCCGGCATTCGTCGACCTCATCCTATATAGTGTTAGCGAGAATCTAGAGATCTGGAATGAAGAAAGATGAGGGTACTGGAGTCCATACAAAAAAGCCGAGGGCTAGATACACCACCACCAAAGCAGAGGCTAGAGCCAAGAGGAGCTCCCCAGGCGGACACTGGCCGATCGCCTTGAATGTCAAGTCGTTATGACAAGATCTCATCAATTTCTGGCCGGAATGTCAGCACATGTATTCACTTGTTGGGAAATTCCACAGTGAACCAACGTACTTTAAGATATCCAAGGACAAAGGACTTTGTGCGTATCGGGTCTAGGTACGATAGACCGACCAGGCATATTGGAAGCAACAGCGAACTTGGCGTACTTCTTGCATCGAAAGTGACTTTGTGGATGAAGGGCAAGTTTGGGTGGAAAAATAGGAAGAAAAAATCCAAACTTGAGTCAAGAACCTCGATGGTAGGGAAATCACCGTCTGAGACCGATGGCGATTTCTCGGACCCTTCTTCTGAAACAGACCAAGGCGTCATGTGCATCTCGGTGTCGACAGGGTCTTCGCGACCAACATCATCGAGCTCTTTGCAGTACTGAACCAGGCCGTTTCTGCACTCCTCGTCCATGCTCCATCTCGAGGTCTGATGGCTTTTGGGTGCTGGATGGAAAGAACGGGAACCAGACGTCGATGGCCTCGAGAAGATGTTGTCTGTCTCATGATGGACAACTTGGTGCCACAACTTTCGAATGAGCCGTGCTCCAGGTTTCGGTTTTTGTCTTGACCATAGCCGTCTGATCCGCCTCAGTTGCTCCACAGAGAAGGCCGTTGGAGGGCTACCGGTCTCCTCACCGGGCGTGTCGGGGTTGCCGAAGTCCAGGCAGTCCATTATGCCTGGGCTCAAGCGTAGCTCACCGCACGGTGGAATATGTCCAAGACCATAGTCATGGGCATTGAAAACATGTTCGTCTTGGACTCGATCCGCCCGATTACTATCTTCAGGGTGAAATGGCGAATGCAATCTTTTGTTGAGCTGGGTCACAGAAGTCTGCGAGACTTCGGGCTGGGGACGGCTGGCAATCTGTCTGCTGGACAATTGGCCCGAAACAGTATAAGTGCTCGTGTTTGAAGCTGTCGCCTCAGGCGCAGGAACACCTTCAAAAAGAGTTCCAAAGAGTGGAGGCATTGCGCCCCAATCTTCTGGCGCAAAGTCGTCCAGACTACCCAGCTTCAACCAGGGAGGAGTGCCAGGATTGAGGGCTGCACACATTTCTGGGTCTGTCAGGTCCTCTTGAGACTGTGCTCCGAGGAGGTTTTCGAGGCTCGAGGGGGACGGAATGCTCCGCAGTAAAGGTTTAGGTGCCAATGGTAGTTGATGTTCCGCAACAGATGTTCCGCTGGGAGACGAAGTTGGTGGTTGCTCGGGAGTTGGTGTCGAGATTTGTTGATGGTCCGAGGAAGCGGTAAGTGACATGAGAAAGGGCTCGTGACTGTGCCCAGCGGCGTCAACCTCTGCAGTTCTGAGCCTGGCCTGGTCGCTGGGGTCGGGGACGCTATCCGCGCTGTCGTCGGTGGAGGTATTCGGTCTTTGTCGGTCTTTATTGTTATTGATAGGGTGGGTTTGGAGGTGTCGAGCGAGGACGTCACTTTTCTCATGCATCAGCCTCATACTAGAGCAGGAATCGAGCAGGAGTCGAGCAGACGCACCTCCTAGCGTAACTTCGGCCGCACTCGTGGCATTTGAAAGGCTTCTCGCCGGTGTCTGTAACATGGCATCAGCCAGAATCAAAGGCGCGCCCATGATGGCTTGTCTTCACCGTCGGCGCAGCATACGTGATCTTTGATGGCGCTTGAGATGTTCCTCCTTGGTGAATGTGCGATCACAATACGCGCAACGCTTTTGCAAGCCCCGGGGGCGCATGCCATGATTTGGCACGGCGAGCCCAGCCCGGGCATCTTTTCGGACACTCCCGGCAGAGGAGATTCGACTAGATGAATGGGCCATTCCGGCGGCTGTCAATTGAGGCCCAATGCCTGTGGCAAACTGTCAGACTACCCTCAGATGTTCGGACGAGGTCGTCAGGATCTCCCTGTTGCATTCACAAGAACAATGGGTGCGGGGTCATTTTTGAATGTCAATTCTGTGGTGCAACCCGGTCAACCGAAGGGGCTCCGATATGGCTACAAGTGCCGAATGCCCCGGACCTTCATGCAGCAGCAACCTATGGCGTAGCATACCAGACAGATGCGGACCAAGCTATGTAGGCACTGCCGAGCCAAGGCCCTTACTACCCCGCAATCAAGAGTGGTCATCGACGGAATGGCACCGAGTATTCCGCGCTGTAACTAAAGCTCAAGGGCGTGTAGGAGGGTAAATGCTTAGCCTGGGCGTCTTGGGCAGATCGGGGCGGATGGCAAGTATATGGACCGGAGGCTTGACTGGGTCGTTGGCGGTTGATAGCTCATGATGATCGAAGCTGTGTACAAGGTAGTTATGGGCTGCCTACTGTCTCATCCAGGTCGTAGCCAATGTTGGATGGACTTGTCTTATTGTTTTGTGTAAGTTGAGGTTCAACCACGACGCCTAGACTAGTGACCTCACTAATTTTTGTAGTCAAAGATTCCGCTTCCGAACGTTTGACGGAACAGGTGTGGATCCTCGGACTGGGAAGCTAAGAAGCCTGGCTCAAAACTCGCTGGGGCTTTGAGATCAGCGGGGCTTAGAACTATCCACAAACAGTGCTGCGGTGTATGCTATTGGATCGTGGACAATGTGCAAGCTATCGACACTACAAGGAGATATTTTTCATCATCTTTAACAGTCTGTCCTGTATAGACGTGGTTTTCTCCTGAGTCCTTGTGCACATTTGTGCTTACGATAAGTCACAAGGCTAAAATGGCAGCGACAGCACATCCAGATCGCTTAGTGCAAGCTCCGACAGTGTATCCTTTCTGGTTTGGGGGAAGTGCAAGTTCAATGGCAACGTTATTCACACATCCATTTGACCTGGGTAAAGCCCGCCGGCTTGTTTAATAGGATGCCAGAAGCTAACACATGCCACAGTCAAGGTCCGCTTACAGGCGGCGTCCTCGCCAGGCAGAGCATCTATGACGAGAGTGGCCAACCATGTTATCAGCGACGAGGGCATCTGTGGGCTGTACGCAGGAATAAGCGCCGCCCTCCTTCGTCAATGTCGTCCTTGAACCTCAAAGACCCGAGTGTTCCTCACTTACAGCTTCTGCTCATTCCTCTATCCGCCATATCGGGTGTTATGGGTGGCGTCGCCGGAAACCCAGCAGATATCGTCAACGTGCGGATGCAATCCGACATGTCGAAGCCATTGGAAGATAGGAGAAACTACAAGCACGCTTTCGACGGCATGCTACGCATCGTAAGAGACGAGGGCATCCGTTCGCTCTTCCGCGGTGTGGGCGCCAACGCAGCCCGTGCAGCATTGATGAATTCGTCCCAGCTGGCGTCTTACGATTTGTTCAAAACTCTTTGTATGCACACGCTCTCGATGCCAGATGGGTTTGGGACTTACCTCATTGCTTCACTACTAGCGGGTGCCACTGCGACTACGGTTTGCTCACCCGTCGATGTGATAAAGACCCGTATAATGAATTCCGCTGCGAACGAATCATTATGGCAAGTTCTACGGCATTTGAATGGGGGGCCTATGTGGATGTTGAGGGGCTGGCTGCCAAGTTTCATTCGTCTTGGTCCCCAGACAACTCTGACCATGCTTTTTCTTGAGGAACATAAGAAATTGTATCAGAGGCTCGACTCTTCGTTTTGAACAATGAATGGCGCACACAACCACAGGGATTGATAGCTTTCAACTTATCCTTGTTAATTCACGTTTCTTCTCGGACTACCTCCCGTATTGATGGTGTCACTTGCCTGCGTCTTCTGTACTTATGCAGTAAAATTACTACTGTAAGGTTGGATGATCCGTAAAAGTCTTAACCTCGGCCACCCAGCTACCAAACGTTTCTGAGTCTCTGGACTTTCGAACTTCCGATTCTCCGATGCTTCCGCTCCCCGGCCGAACTAGATGCCACTTCCACTCGACTATTCAGAACCGTTGAAGAGTGTTGGAAGCTTAAGATACACTCAGCCTTCCAGTTCCTCATGTTAACCAGAGCCAATTTTGAAGGACACTGATACATTCTCTGAAATTCTTACTCCGCAGACCAAGCCCAAGCTCGAGATCGATGGTGAGGCAATCGGTGGCCTGGAAATTGCTGTCGAATATGAGCTGACTTTAAAGTTGGCAGTCGTATTGTACACAGGTTCTGGTCGACCTAGAGTATGTCCTCGAGACTGTTTGCTCGATGTTCGCCTGCTTTGTTCAACAGATTACGAAATGTTCCTTTTGCCTAGAGCCGAAGTTATCACAATTGAGCGTCCCGTGCCGAGCTTGAGGTCCTCCATATGCCCAAAATATAAAAGTTGACAATGGGGGACGTGGTGAAGTTGCCCCTTCCTTGCGGTTATCAATACGCCTATAAATTCTCTTCGTCAAAATCTGGGATCATACCACTATTACTGAATTTAAGCCGAAAGAAGAACGAGGTCCTCCGAAGCATAGCATGGCTGGACCTTCGAGAAATCAAAACCCTCGAGAACGCGGGTGCTGCGGCAAAGTTACCACTTAGGAACTGACTTGCTCTAAAAGACTTCACCGTCGGGAAATTAATTATTCTCGCCATAGTATAGACTATCGGATAATTCACCAATAATGCACTGATATAGGCGACCAGGGAGGACCGCGATTTCATGGGCCGAGTTCAGGAAAATGGTTCAATTAGCAAAGCGAATACTCTGAGAGCAAAGTGCGAGATGGAAATGGCAAAGGTCACATACGTCCACGGCCTCAGGTCCACCATCACTCAGTCCAAGTACTCACCCCGTACAATCACATCGCCACTACTTCGGGACGAATATCCTGCCCCGTATGTTTCTCGACATGCCACCTTGCAAGTTCTGGCCAGATGGCTGCAGACATGGTCGAAGTGGGCGTTTAGGTTGCCACAGTACCCGAATGAATGAACTTGTCCTGTAAAACTCTGAAAGGTAGGTGAATTGGTTGTTGGAAGGGGTAAGCTTTCTATGGCTGACCTCAATCTTCTTTCGGAAACTCCTCATAGCTATACTGGAAGATCAGTATTGACGTTTGAGCCGATGGTTCCTATGAACCAAGCTACACAACAAAGTACGAAACTATATCATCAGTGGCTGAATGCGTCAAAGACGGAGCCTTGTCGATTGATTGCCGCTGTCGTGTCAATCGTTTGGGATGCTAGACAACTAGTATGAGACACATGTTTAGATTGAGAAGTATATTTCGTGCAAACTTGTCGTGTGCTACACTTGTACTGCTGTTGGACCCAAGCTCTCCGTCAGCAAAAAATTCTGATATCTTTGCACATTGGCGTCTTAGTATATGTTCGAGCTATGCTCGTACTGTATCTAGAGGCGGCAAGTACAGCAGGCACCCGAGAGCACACAAGACTCTGGAACTGGCACTGGCATTTGAGTTCACAGCTCCCAAAGATGGGAACATTGCATACCATGCCCTATTGTAGAAACTTGTCTGAATACGTAGCTGGAGTCAGCCATTTTGGATATCACTTCCGCCGTGACTCGGACTACAAGCTGCAAATAAAGCTTTTGGATAAACATTACATCTATCACCGCTTCGGCAAGATAAAAATATGGTTCTAACAGCAACACTTGAAAGAACGTCAGGTTACATATTTGTCAGGGCCACTGGTCCCCATAGATCTGTCACGGGACCGAGAAGTCTCCACTGGGTTTTCTCTTTGAGAACCTCATTTCATGGTTCACCTATTACATAAATGCATGTCCAGAGTTCTCGGAGGTGAGTTTGATTCTTTAGAAACGGGGAGCGTCTACCTCAGACGATGGGAATGGAGTTTAGGACTTGCTACTGAATGGCATAATTGATCAACCGTGAATCGTTACCTTGGTTGCGATACGCCGCGGCTTTGAGACATGTAGATGTGCTGTCTACGCGTTGCGCCGCACTTGTGATCGGGTCCACCTTACTGACAGCAAAGTAGACCGTACGAGCCATAAGTAGCGCTTCCTGTGGTTGACCAGCCTTCACTGTAGCACCGAGTCAAACTGTCTCCTAGTTCTGCACTATACAATACTGGAGCATCTTAGGGAGCAAATCTGGTATGCCGTTGTCACACAAAGTAAGGAAGGTGGTTATTCTTGGTCCATTCTGGTTCAATTCGAATAGAAAGCATCAAGCCGTTGCTGAATTCCATGACCGCCCGCAGAGATTAAGGCCTATGGCAACTTCCCGTAGGATTCATTGCTCCGCAATTCTCACTGTCAGGGCCTTCCAGGACCGGCGATCGGTAACTCTACTCCACCAAGCCCTTACATGTGGCCTCGCATCTATTTCGTGCTCTAGGCCTAGACGACCCGATAGGAACTGAACCATGGGTATGTGGAATAGATCGACCAGGCTGAAACTATTGCCAGCAAGGCCCTCTTGCTTGCCCAGAATGCTTTCGTAGTAGTCCAAGCACTCTGAAACCCTCTTCTGAAGTATTTGTACCGTGCCCTGATCTGGTTCACCACGGCCTGACCTCCTGATTAATTAGTGAGTTGGTGTCTCCAATCAGCGAGTATGACGGAGAGGAGGCGAACGTATCGCATTGCCAACGTACGGTTTAAAAATCATCTCGTAAGCTAGAGCTTCGAGGGGAGGGTCGAAATATGAATATCCGACGCTGTTTGCTTGCTCAAACAGGCCGAGCTCTCCAGCATTCAGTGGTGGAGACAATGGACTGTTGTACCTTGCCACAAGATATCGACAGATGGCGCGAGACTCGAATAACTTTATACCATCTTGCTCGAAAACTGGGACCTTTCCAAAGGGGTGTTTTTCGGCTAAGAACAGAGGAGACTGCGGATTTCAGAATTCCGATATGTCAGGCTCAGTACGCTCCATAGCTCTCCAGAAGAGTGAAATTGGACAAGGGATCCCATAAACTTACGCGATGTTCTCCTTTCACAAGGTCTACCGAGAGAAGCTCGTATGGGAGCTCGAGCTCTTCCAGCAAAAGAAGAACCCTTTGCGTTCTTGTGGAATTCAGGGTGCCGGTCACAAGAATGGCCATACTAGTGAGGAAGACTATCGGATGCAGTTGTACTCTTTACCAGTAGAACCCAAAGTTGGAAACAGTGGGCGATTGACTGTCGTGCTTCGAATCCGGTCAGTGATAATTCTTGAAAATTGAATGAAGGAAACTATGGTGACAGTGAAGGAGGCTTCTGTTAACTTTGGCAGGTTGGTCGTAGGGCAGTATTTCAGCCTCACCTTGCTCCGCGGTGAGCCACAGTCTTGGCGTCATTCCGCGATCGATATTTGTCGTTCCGAAATCCCTAAATCCCGCTATCAGGGCGGAACTGCCAACCTCGCTACCAATCTTCACGTCCCCAGACCCCGCACCTTCGAAACCTGATGCCTGACGTGTCCGAAGGCTCGTACCGAATGGATCTCATGCACGGACTTCGACTAGGGTGTAGCTATATTTTCCGAAGCAGCTCACGATATCGTAAAGTGACGGGATCAATACAGTTAGATGAACGCTCTCCTCACCTTAGAGACTGCTGGGTACTCTTCTAATGGCTAGAAAAGCGCCAAGAAGGAAGCGTTCAGCAGGTAAACTTGGCCATGCTTTGGAACATTCTCCTCTCCCTTTTCGTCCACCTACGTAGCCTTCGCTACCAACACTTCTCAATGCGAATATCCATGCACAGCCGGGGTACCCGCACCCTGTAACTAATTGTTGGTCCTCTTCAGTGCCAAGCTGGCAAGCCGCCAAGTTACCCCAGAGTATCCGGGTAGCTTGTCCTGCATACCCGAATCCGGAGTGGAGTTGTCGCAACTGCGGGGACGGACAAATGTCAACCTCAGATCTCTTCCCACTGCCAACCCTCACACCTCCTTTGGTTGAGTTTGCAACAATCACGTACAAGCGAGCGTATATCAGGGATTTCTGATGCCGTCAGATGCGGACAGCTCGACCTCTCGGCGTGGCCGAGCCAATGGTAACGCCGGTGATGGCGACGAGCAGCGGTCCAAGCGAGCAAAAAGGGGCAGATACGTGTTGAGAGCTTGGTAGGAGGCCTCATTCCGCAGAAGCTTGTATCACTTAGAGCAGAGCGAGACTGACATAAAGCTGAAGCTTCGAGTGCCAGAAGCGCAAAATCCGGGTATGGAAGAGTCTGACTTTGCGAGCTCAGCTTTAAACTGACCAAAGCAGTGCGACGGAGGCACGCCGTGCTCAAAATGCGTGGCGCGAAAGAGAGATTGTATTACAGACAGGCGACAACCTGCTCATCCTACGAGAGGAAGAGATGTCGACGCGACCGAGACTCCGACTCCAGGACGACAAACTGGCACCTTAGAAGGGTATGCACTTTTATTGAGCTCTGGCGACTTGCGCTAACTTGCGTGATGTCTCGATCAGCGAGCTACTGGATCGCATCATTAGCGTCGAGAGACAGATGAAGGCTGTCATGGCTCACGATCCCAGCAAGCCACCGACGGATGACTTGTACGAAAACCCGGCTCGTTTTACCGAGACAGCCATTACGGACCACGGGTCTCCAGGACCATTCCTAAATGTGGAAGACGATGATGGGCATACCTTTGTCGGCGAAACATCGAGCCTACATGCTCTCAGACAAGCAGAGGCACGACTCAACGGCATCAGCGCCGAGTGTCGTCCGAACAGTCCGTTGTCTAATGGCAGGCCGTTGACCCCGAAGCTCAGCAGAGCCTTGGATGTCAATGCTGAGAAGAGCTCCCGGAGTTGGCTACGAACGATCCTTCTGTCCTACGGGATCATGCCGGAAAAGCGGCAATGCGACACCTTCCTACGGGTTTTCTTCGACGAAATCCATGTTCTATACCCATTCCTGCATCCTCCAAGCGTGCAACAAACCTACGAGTATCTCTGGCAGCGGTCATTTCTGGTTTCATCGGATGACTTGGAGAACAACGAGGAAAACAAAACATCTGTTGCAATCGTCTTCATCTGTCTCGCCATTGGCCGCTGCACGGCCTCCTCCAGAGTTGGCAATGCTGACGCAACCCATTCAGCTGGCTGGAGTCTTTACAGCGTCGCAATGTACCTCTTGCGGCAGTTTCTCGACATGACTCAAGACCATGCCATTTCTCTGCATGGACTACAAGCCCTCGAGTTGATGGGAAGTCCCTTGTAGCCTTTCAACCATCCTTGTTACTAACTGTGCACAGGTTGTGTACCTTTTCAGGCTCGATGCCAGTGAAAAGGCGGAGCGAATCCTCGCGCATGCCATCTCGAGTGCGCACATCCTGGGACTGCATCGAAAAGTAACTTACGCACATAAGCACGTCTTTGAGGATGAGATGTTCACACGAGTCTGGTGGTGTCTATATGCCCTCGACCGGCGTTTGTCTCTCGAGACAGGCCGTCCGTTCGTCATTCAAGATGTCAACAACGACACCCGGATTCCCTGCAATGTCAGTGACGACTGGCTGGAGCGACACAAATCGGCGACTGCCACCGTCCTCAAGCTCGAAAACGAGATCAGATGCGAAAGTCTGCTTGCTCGTAAAACTGCCATGCCATATTTGGAAGCAACCATCACGTACTCAAGGGTGGTTGGCGACGTCTGGAAGGCCGTTTACGGCGCAGATGCAACAGCTCGCACTACACCCGGCATTATGTGCGACTACTTGGATCTTTTGCTCGAGAATTGGAGGCAAACAATTCCCTCCTGCCTGAAATATGAACCCTCGGTTCCATATGAGAGCCAATTCTCGGATCGGGAATGGTGGCAAATCAAGCAGTGCCTTTTCAGCCACATGGTGCGTAGGCTAGAAATGCACCTCGTTCGTGGTCGAGCTGACTCTGTGATCTAGCGCTATACCTTCCTCAAGTTGCTCATCAGGAGGCCTGCAGCGCCATCGAATGCTCTGCCTCCCTCAACCCACGACAACATAGCCAACGAGGTGGTGTGTGCACAGCTCGCTTCCTCCATAGTTGACGTGTTCGACAAGATCCCGGCAGCTTACCCCAAGTATGCCTTTCCATTTATGAGTTTTATGATGAGCGCGGCCATGATTTTGTTTAGCATTGTCATCAAGAACCCAGGATTCAAAGAGAGCTATCGCAGGCCCATCATATCTGCAGTTCAAAATATGTTGATATACTGCCGGAAGACTTGGGTGAGTGGCAAGACGATTCGGACAGTCTCCAAATTGAACAGAATGGTGCGATGCACCCTCGGCCAGCCAACTGAGAAGAAATCGGACGAAGGGCATGATCATCACGACGGCGAAGCGCGAGGGCAGCACGACAGTTACTCTAGCCTGAATTATGGAACGTCCCTGGCTGCGACAAGTCCCTCATCGCTAGCTGCGACACAAGCACCCGAGCAGCGATACACCTCTCACGATTGGGCTACACCTCCGGGCGTGCTTGGCATTCAGCAGAACGACAATGCCCTACGGGAGCCGAACCACTTGGCGAGGACACATGCGCCCATGGCATCCGAATCGACACACTCTGCAGAGGTTGACACAGTGTTGCCGTCCCCCGCCAGTACAGCGCCCATAGGAATCCCGTCCCAGCCGGCTCGACCTCAGAGTGCGTCACAGCCGGGAAACCTGCTATTGCCAGGGGAGGATCTAACAGAATTTCCCTTTCTGTGGCCATCAACGTCGCCGAATAACGTCTTTACTGAGCTTCCGAGCTGGGCTATGACCGATTTTGACTTCGAGCAAGCAATCGGTGGTCCCGGTAACTTGAGATCGACTGCCTTTGCGGCCCCAGAACTGCCCGACCTCGACGACGATACAGTATTCTATGGGAGGTGATTTGAACATTGGTTGATTGTGAGAGTATGTGTATCCCTTATTTCTCAACCTTGCCGTGTTGGCTTCAAAACCTGGGGATAATGGCACTTGGGAGCATAGTGCCAGCCCAGCTGGCACCAGCCTACAGCGAGCATGTGCGACCATTCGACACATTTCCTAACAGTGGGTGACTCTAGGCCACGGGTTCAGGCTTGGCTGGCATGGCTTTTATCGTCTCCTTGGCCCAACCTACTGGAAAGAGATGGACAGATTCGTCTCGGTTGCCAGTATGACCAGTCTTCGGGTAGCCGTTCTCGGTAGGTGGACTTAGATCGAGATAAGCTGGACCAATATAGCCCTGCATCAAGTATGCCCCGAATCCAGGATTCACCAAGAAACCAGCTTGAACAAGCATGGTTTGATTTGTCAATTGATTCCCTAGATACATGTCGAGGACCATTTCTTCACGGGTGTCCTTGTGTGAGCTCCATTCCCTCGTTGTAGTCCTGTGCAATTGTCCTGGCGAGTAGCCAGGTCATGCAGGAAGCTGTAGGCTGAGGAGCGTACAACGTTGACTACATTACTTCACTGCTCGCTAGGACAACTGTTTGAAGAGATGCAGCAAGCTGGAACTTGTTCTCAACCACATTGCGCTGGTTTACGCCATCCCGAATCCATGAGCAACGCAACCAGAGCCTGCTATCGCTCCAGTAAGGTCTCCAGAAAGATGACATCGAAAGGCTACTACAGTGGCATGGCACTCCAATAACGGGCAAGGCACTTCAAGTAGAGCAAAGCTAGCCGCGGATGCAGAGGCACCGACGTCTTTTTATGATCCACGGTTATGCAGGAATCTCAACATCCCAAAAGATTTGCGTCTTAGCTATTTGTCGTACATAGGAGAATATGGAGCACAAAACACACCATCTAAACTGCCACAATTGACGACACTTCCGATTGAAGATCGCCCCCATCCGCCGATATTTCCTTCTTTCCGTTGACAGCGCCGTTGACAGCACCTTTGACAGCGCCATTGACAGCGCCATTGACAGCGCCATTCACAGCGCCTTTGACAGCGCCATTAGCAGCGTTTCTCACGGCCTGAACGAGGCTGGCCTTCTTGTGAAGCACACTGTTCCGAGGCAGAATACCGGCATTCTCAAATGTTCTGAAGGTCTTGACCCAGGTCTCAAACGTGTCATCGTACCTGTTCCAGCCGAACCTGCGTGCCTTGGAAATTGAGGACAGCGTGGGCCAGGCCTTGCCGATTGCCCAGTCGAAGAAGCCCCAGGTGCCACAATCGAAAGCCTCTCTGTTGCCGCCATACCTTTCACAGACCTTCTCCCACGCGGGTTTCTTGTCTTTGGCCCAGTCTCCCATCTTGATGTCGTTGGCGTATGTCTCGTTGTCGCCTAGTTCTGGCCACTCTGTCTGGTCCGGGATCTGGCCCTGTCAGTCTCTTCTACCGCTCTAGTGGGCAATGCCAACTAACCTCGACGCCAAAGTAATTGCCAATCTTGGGAAAGAAGTATCTCCACACAAATGTGTCGCCGTTCGCATGGTTGAAAGCCTCGTTCTTCGTGTGTTCATGAGTCGTGGCCCAGATCGACATGTCCGCCAAGCTCACGGCGTAAGAGTTGTCGTCCACAGAGTTGTAAAAGAACTTGTTTCCAGGAAATTTCGGAGTTTCGCCTGTCTCCTTGCAGACAAGAATGTAGAGAGCAAGCGTGAGTGCTTCCGACATGCCGTTTTCTGATGAAACGCAAACCTGGTTAGGACCATTCCTAGAGGAGTTACGTGAGACTTACTGCCAGGTGTGAAGCCAACAATACCGCCAGGCCGAATGACGTTCCATGACCAGTTTCTCTGCGCGTGGAGCCTGAACATGAAGTTCTCCTGGGAGTAGTAGAAGTTGTAGCCGTGGTCGTCGTAGCGTGGCATTCCCTCGTGTACAGGACACTCAACAGGACCCAAATGGCAACCATAGTTCTGTGGCCCAAAAACATGTCAGCCTCACAACAAAGACAAGGGGGGCAATCTCAAAGGGGGAGCACTCCTACCTTGCCGCCGGTTTGCAGGCAGACCCGCTGCAGCGAAGCTCCTGCCGCGATATCGATCGCAGTCAAGAAGTTCTCAAACAGAGGGACGTTCAGCTCCTTGAGTTTCATGAAGTCATCTGTGTGGACATAGGACGTGAAGTACGCATGAGTAACGCCTTTACAGAGAGGCCACATCTTGGCGATGATTTCGTCAACTGGGGAGAGAAAGTCGATGGCAGCAAATTCAACTCGGGGGTCTTGCCAGAAGTTTTTCATGGGACTTCTGGAAGTGACAACTATGCGTGACCTAGATGGCGGCGTCAGCGACCATCAGCTCCAAGATTTGAGGCCAGTCTGGGACACTCTTACCATTCTTCCTCAGGCTGGCGAATAAGATGTTCAACAATGGCATTGCCGCTGACGCCATTGCAGCCGGCGATGAAAGCCACTTTCGGTACTGGGATAGGCATGGCTGGGGCTGATGAGTAAAACACCTAACAATGCTCGGTGGGGTATGGTAAGAAAGGCCTAAGGAACTGAACAATGAAGTGACTAGATAGCTACTGTTTGTGTATGTATGTATGTATATATATTCAGTTCCCCGTTTTTGATCCTCTTCCTGTGCCGACCCAAATCTGGCTCCTAGGTTTGAGCTCAGCTCGGAACACTACCTTTGGTCCGGGTTCTCGGGGCTGGAGTATTCTGCGGAACAGTAGCATCACCGTGGGAAGTGAGAGCGGAATGGATTCTTTTACGGAACCATCGCGTCCTCAGGATTGCACGGAATACTCAGATCAAGCGATGTTCCACGGTACACAATGCCAAGAAGCAAGCGCTAGACAGCGGGGGACCCAACTGAAGCCGCAGGTTTGTCTGATTTCGGAGCGCCAGAATCCTCGAAACCTCTAAGACGTAGGGGCGGTCTTAGTGCCATCCCGGGACTATGACAGTGGCATTATTGTAGCCTTACTCTACTCTGGTATGGGATGAATCGTTCACGGCGCTCCATGGCCAGCAACGCTGCTCAAGTGGAAAACTTTCCAATACGGCAGAGGTCATGTCCGAGCTCGCTACCTCTCCACAGTCACAAAGATATCGCGAAACCTATGGATAGAACGGCCATTGCGACATGACCAGCAAGTGAAAAACGAAGGGACAATGTCACAATTGGTTCCGAACAGCTCTCGGCTGCCAAGCATGGGTTCCGCTCACACGCACGTGATCAACACGGTCAAACGGACCGAGTTTTGGTTCTCATCTCAGAGACATAGCGGAATGCAACTTCGGAATGACTCCTGAGACCAGGATCTAACCGTTCTGCCGTCGGCCCGCAGCCCAGAGCCACTAACTCTACTACCCCGTGGGGATCATCACTCCCGCTGCTCTAGTCTATATAGTGTACATGCAAGTCGTCTATTGCGTGGAGAAAGGAGGAGATACCATAAGCGCTACGGAAGCAAACTACGCCTGAAACAGAGTAAAGGAAGTGGTAACTTGTCAGAAGCCATGGCTTCTTCTCCTGCGACTCCTACGACTCCGGCTTCTGGTGCGACAACCACCAGATCCGGCAGCAACGAGAAGCCCGAATGCGACTCCAAATGCGACCATTCTGAGGTCGTGCGCACTGCCACAGTGAAAGCTCTTCCCGACAATCTCGATACAGAAGCCGGTTTACTTGTGGACACAGAGGGCTTGGACGGTCGTATTTCTCTCCAACTCGCCCGCGATGGACATGTATGACTATCTTTCTCTCTCATCAAACCACTTTGCTGACGCGCATCGGATCAGACCGTGCTTCTTCCTCAGCCGACTGCCGACCCCAACGATCCCCTCAACTGGACCTGGACGCAGAAACACCTCCTCCTGTTCACGGTCGCTTGGGGCGCACTATGTGCCGACTTTACTTCTGCCGCTGGCTCGGCAGTGATTTTTGCGCAGGCCGCAGAATGGCACATCACCCCCGAAAGAGCCAACCAGCCCAACAGCATCAATATCTTGCTCGGGTAATTTTCTTCCAAGTGTATTCGCAGTTCCATCGAAGCTGACCTTGAACTAGCGGTCTTGGTGGACTGCTTTGGGTGCCTATGAGTTCGTTCTGGGGTCGGGCTCCGGTTCTTTTCTGGACCACTATAGCTGGTTTCGCCGTTTCCATCGGCGCTGCCGTATCGCCAACCTTTGAGTGCCACTACGCCATGCGAGCTCTCACCGGACTCTTCCTAACCAGCGGTCAAACTATGTCAATCGCCTTCCTGAAGGATGTGTTTTTCTTCCACGAACGCGCACAAAAGATTGGTCTCTGGGCGGTGCTCTATATCGCCTCGCCATACCTTGGACCCTGCCTCAGCAATTTCCTGATTCACGAGACGCATCACTGGCCCGACATCTACTGGCTTTGCGCAGGCGTGGTCGGCCTGCAGATCATCTTCATCTTGGCCTTTGTGGATGAGACGTGGTACAACCGCGACAAGCCGAGCCATGAGCACCCTATTCGAGGTACTGGCATCGGTGGCCGACTGATGCGGATAACGGGCATCTGGCAGCTTCAGCATCACAAGGCCTACTATCCGAAGACGTTGGCAACTTGTAAGAAGTTTGTCATGGCAATTACGAAGCCTGCATTCTTTCTCATCTGTCTGGGCTAGTGAGTTTCCTTTTGCGACCATCATCCGTCTCCAGAGCTGATCCTAGAGTAGCCTTCTCGTCTTCGCGTGGGCAATCGGCATAAATATTTCCACCACGATCCTTTTCGCCAAGCCCGAGGTCGCCGGCGGCTACGGCTTCTCAAACAAAGGAATCGGCTTTCTCTATTTCACACCCATCGTGGGCGTCTTCGTTGGCGAAGTCTTCGGACACTTCTTCAATGACTACCTTACACGCCGTTATATCCACAAGCATAGGGGTGTCTTCGCGCCTGAAGTACGTCTCTGGATGATTTATATCTCCATTGTTTTTATGGTTCCATCCCTCGCACTTGTTGGCCAGGCTCTACAGAGGCACTTACATGTCACGGCCGTTATTTTCGGCTGGGGCATATTCAGCTTTGGTGTCATGACCATGTCTGTCGCCGTCACGGCCTACGCGCTCGACTCGTATCCCACTGCGCCCGCAGAGCTCGGTGGCTGGATCAACTTCGCGCGCACCTTTGGCGGTTTCAGTATCGGATACTTCCAGTCGCCATGGGAGCAGCGTGTCGGTGCGGCAGCGAGCTTTGGCACACAGTCTGCCATTGTGGCTGTTGCGGCTGTGCCGGTGCTGCTTGTGCACATCTATGGACATGGGATGAGGAAGAGGTTTGGCCAGATCAAATGATGATTGAAGAGTTGACTACGCGGTGCGAAGTGTACCTAGTTGCAGCGCAAAACAAATGGCTATTCTGAGACGGAAGGGCATTGGGGAGGATCCGGACTGTGTCAATCTCGAGTTGAATTAGGTTGCATTACTCCTACCAATTATGACCAATTGTCTGACACACTATACTTAAGTTTATATGTATGGCATGAACTAATACCTCTGGCACAAGGGGTCGGAGATCGGCGAGAGATCTGCCTTGTTCTTCTCTACAGCCGCACTAAGCAGTAGATCACAGGGGCCCAGGCATGTATACGCGTTAGTTGTTGCACGTGTGATTGAAAAAGGTTCATCAGAGGGCTGAGAGTAAGCGTCGTCCGCCAAGGTTATTCCACCGACGACTTTGAAGTTGTTCAGCTGTCAGCTGTAATGCTCAAGGGGAATACTCCGCCTCCTGGATAAGATGCAGCTCTATAAAAACAACCATAAAACCCACACGATCCCTCTACGACGACTGTTGGGCCTCCCAAATTAGATATAGGGCTCTGTCTTGGCAGCTATAGTATCCTCATCAACATTTGTGACCTGATGAAAATAGTCTCACAGGCTAGAGTATCCCTATCATGCGAGTGAGCTAAACCGCTTTAGTGTCCATTAAATCTTCCATAGAATTACCTACCCTACACAATTACAGTCCAGTTTCACAGCGGGATCTTCCCAACCACAACACTCGAAGGAAGTCAGACGTATTATTTCTCGCTGGCCAAGGCATTTGTGTGGCACCTAAGCAACGAAGAAGTAAATAAACAAGCAAGCAAATGAAACCGGTTTATTAAACAATCGATACAGAGAAATTTGTCCATCTCTGTGCTCCTGTTTAGTTCTCTCTTATCAATAAACCTCCTGTTGTTACTTAACATACTCTTGTCTTGTCCCGGTTTTGCGGCAGAACCGTCCCCCACGCGACCTGAGATGCTTCCTCCACAACGACCGCCTTAAGGAGTGCTACATGTACCTCAAGCCCAAGAGAATGAGAATGGTCATGACCCTACGGCGTGCTCGAAGCAGACCCTAACACCATGACATACCGGGCCTGCGCATCCAGGTTGCAAAGAGCCCTTGGCAAAACCCAAACCATCTCAAGGATACCTTACTACATAACGGTTCTCTGACCAGACTTGGCAACTTTTAAGGATGGGGATTAAGAGACGTCCAAGGTAGAGAGAGATCAGACAAGACACCATTTCGCCATTAAACTATTCAATAAGGGTATCTATAAGCATCCAATTCACCAGACCTAACAACGCCCCAGTAACATCCCAGATAGCACACACGAATGTCTACCAATGTTTACGAAACCACCAGGGCATTCTTCACCATCCACTCGCAAAAGGTCCCAGTAACCCAAACGGTCAGCCATCTGATCATAGCCAGCAGCTTGTAGCAAGATACAATAGACGTGGTGTCTCCGATCGGGCCGTTACGCACAATCTCGACGCTGGTGGCGTGGTCGACGGCGAAGAGCAGGTCCCACTCGGCGCCCCGGATGCTGATGAGCGGCAGCGTGATGCCGAGCCCGGCCGCGTCGTCGGCCGTAGCGGCGAGCTCGCGCAGCCGGGCAATGTGCGCCGACGCCCACATGGCGAGCTGCGTGCGGGCCGTCTCGGTCGACCCGTCGGGCGTCTTGGTCTCGATACTAACAGCAATAGGGCGGAATCGTAGGGCCGGGTACTCGGTGTGGGCAATGGACTTGTGGTTGCTCGTCTTGAGCCGCTCGATGACGCGGTACCTGATGGCCTCGCTATCGAGCGTCACACAAAAGTCAACCATCTTGCCCTGTAGGTCGTTACCCGAGCTATGACGCGGATGGTATGCCTTGGTGATGGGCGCCTTGGTCACATCCCAATGCGAGACGGAGCCTTGGAACGGAGCCAGGGCGAGCTCGAGCAGCGGGTGGTGCACCGTGCAGTTCCACGATGGCTCCGATAGGTATTCGGCGTCGCATTCAGACGTCGTGGAGACGATCTTCTGCAGCATCCTGAACTCGTCGGCCACGTCCCAGGTGATGCTGCCGTCCTGGCCGTCGGCCTAGGGGAGCCACCGGTTGGCCGCGTACGTGTTCCGGTCCTCGATGGCCGGGTCGAGGAGGTCCAGGCTCTTCTTGACATCTTCGGCCATGGACTGGGGGATGATCTTGTCCCCGTTCGAAACAGCCTTGATGTGCTCGATCAGGTCGGCGACGTCGTCGGGTATGCCCCCGCGTGTCTTTGCCGTGGTGAAGCGGATCGACTTCCCGGCCAGCATGAGATCGGCAATGTTCTTGACGGGACTCCGCTGCCGCGTCGGCGTCGCGACCCTGCCGTCTTCGCTCGGGTGGCGGAGGTTGGGCGTCGACGCCGACGGGATATCCACCCGGCGCCGCTTCGACCATGTCCCGGCGCGTGGCGTGGCATCGAGGTCGGGCGAGGAGTCGTCCAGGCTGCGCGGCGGCGAGGAGAGGCCGGTGGTGAAGTCGAAATCCAAGTCGGGCTGGGGGCGTTTGCGGCTTTGCGACGCCCGAGGACGGGCCTGAGGCGACAGGGAAGAAACGACGACTCGGTCGATCCAGCCCTGAATATGGCTGTCGAGCATCGCGGGGTTTGTAATGGTTTGGGTGTCGCCTTGGGTTGCGTTCTCTAGTGTATCGTTTAGTAGCGCGAGTGGGGCGTTGGAGGGGTAACGTGCTGCCAGTCCCCGGCAACCGGCCTACCCTAGAGTTGAGATGGCAGTGACCTTGCGCACCCACACCCACAAGCTTCACTACTGCCAAGGAGACCTGTGGGGGATTTACTGCGCTTTAGGTAGGACCATGGCCAATCTGATGACTTGAGCTCCTCTTGTCCAGTCATTGAGGATCGACCACCCATCCAGGCCTGTGTCGCTGCAACCTGACAGTTCTTCCATCGCATGTATTTACACCCTCTTTACTCTTTCCATAACCCGGCCTCTTCTTCTTCTTCTGCCAAGTCGTCTTGTCTAGAAGCGTTTCCGAACTGATTTTGGTCAGAATGTGCTGGCCGCGATCTCTTAGCTGGGTCGCCCGTCCTATCAATGACAGTTTTGGATCATGGTTTGAATGACATTGCTCTCCAATCCGTTGTTTGGAGTTGTACGTTGCAGTAAGCTGTGCACAATGTTCATCCGATTGTCCTAACAGCTTTTTGCTTCCTCTTCAAGCATGAGTTCTAGTGTTTTCATGATGTGCTCACTGGTGATAAACACCCGACAAACTTTGCCGTGTTGAAGCGGACCTTTGAGGTCGACTTTGTGCCTGTTGCAGACGATACTATGAGCTCGTATTATCAGAGCGTTCATTCATGGTCTCACTAGAGCCAAAAGCCTCGCGATTTGCGTTAGGGTCACCATGGGCTCGAAATCTCGACCAAGAGTGAATTAAGTAGAAGAAATATGCATTCCTTAATTCTTCTCATCCCTAATCTCCTAGAGTCCGGTTTGTTTCACGTCTCTTTAGCTTGCTCACACGTAACAGATCGCCGACTGTATTCTGCCAAGTTTCGAATTGGGACGACCTCCGAGACTCTTGCTTCTCATGATGCGTAGTGCTAAAATCGGTCCCCTGAAGAAGTATTGGTTGTATGTTCCCACGGTCTTCTTTGTTGACAGGCGGTGATTTTCGGGTGCTGTGGTAGTGCTCGAGATGGCTTTGGAAGCGCCCGACGATCGAGTCCCATTTGTAGCCGTACAGAAAAGCGAGGACAAGGATACCAAACGTTACCGGCAAAGCGATTGACCAGTAAAGGGTCTGCCCGTTCTCCATATCTCGAATGTCCACCGTGTTCATGCCAAACAAGCTGGAGAGGAATGACCTGTAGTGTAGGTATCGTCAGCAATCACCAGCATTTGAACCGCGCTCGGCGTATGCCGAAAGCACTCACAGAGGCAGGAAGAATAATGTCACCAGCGTAAAGACCCTGATGGCTTTTCCGTGTCCTTCTTCGAGGATCTCGATGCTCTGCTTGACCCGGTTCTTGAGCGTGCTCAATCTCTCCTGAAGAATATCCAGCCTGGCATCACGCGCCCGACGCTCTTGTTGCAACCTCTCAATATACCGCTCCTCGATGATGAACAAGTTTCTCATCGTAGGGGTCGCGTTTTGGGATAGATCCGGTGAGCTAAGCTTAAGATACTCAGCAAGCAAATCCCTTTGCGATTTCGCCACATTTTGAAATGCTCCTAACTCCTCCTGAAGCGCCTGAATATCCAAGAAGAGCCTCCGCTTTGGATTCTGACGCGCCTGAAATTGTAGCTTGGCGGTGTACTTTTGGTAACGCTCCAACAAGGCGCCGGGCCGTAAGTCGGAATTCAACACTTGTTTCTGAAGGTTACCAAGAATAACGGCGACCAGAAACCCCCCCCCGATAGGTTCAAGATGGATGCCGGCTCCCTTTGACAGCGTAGTCCCAGGGGACATGACTTCCGTCCAAGCTCGGTCTAGGGAGAGGCTTGCTTGGGGGAGGCATTGTGCACTGAGTTCGATCAGTTCGCTCACTTTCGGCTTGAGGCTGTCTGGAGCTCTATCCACCGAATCAGACCCCCCGTTCATCCACCGGCTCGCTAGCGACAGGCACTTGGCCATCAAGACATGTCCCATGACGATATCTTCGAAGACGCGCAGGATAGGCTCGGACAGTGGCGGGGTTTTGGTTGCATCTGGCGGAGACTCGACGCCGGCAGCTACGAGTTGTAGCTGCTTCGCCTTGCGTAGAATGTCTTCAAGCTCGCCTCTGAATTTAACCACAAGCAATGCTGTCTGGAGGTATCGAGGATTATGGTAGTGCCGGTGAGTCGCCTCGGCCCAGACATAGCACGGATCGTCGAAGGGGCTTCGGTACTTTTCCGACCCGGGGCAGCGGTTGTGGACTTGATGAATGTGATCGAGAAGACTGCTCGCTGAATCGTACGTCTGGCCGCGGGTGCAGGCGGAGCAGTCTCTGTATGGAATTTGAGGTGCCCCATGCCGCCCCCAGTTGTTGTCTTCGGTGTGGAATTCTCGAATCGTCCAGCTTTGTGTCATGTTGGGCTCGTAATGTTCGGCAACATACTTTACTTGCTACAACAAGACGATACGTTAGAGTGTTCCTGAGTGGTATTGACGTTGAGCAAACTTGCCCTGGACATCCTATCAAGAGAACCCCAATAGGTCTCGATAAGGGGGTAGAGTAGTTGCAAATCGAGGGGAACGAACAGTTCTAGGAGCTCCTTGGATATCTTAAAGAGCCTCCCCATGTTCACTCCCTCGGAGGTCTTTACTGCAAATTGCTTTCCTTTTGACTCCCTCGAGCTGTTTGCAGGTGATTGCGTCTGCTGGGCGTCGCCACCGCCAGCCAGCGACACCATAGATATTTGGTCATCATTGCGGTGATCTTGGCCAACTGTCGATGGTGCCGCCGTATCACTCCATTCCGGATGCCTTTGTTGGAGCTCTTCCAGTGAGCATCCGTACGATCGACTGTAAAGCTTTCCGGTTACCTTCCTCGCGGACAGGCTAGTGCCGACGTTGGTCAAGAGTTTCCCTACTCTTGGGATTGCCGTGGATCCATCCATCTCCTCTTCGTCTGCAGAGTTGTTCCACATTAAGAACGGCAGCTTCGAGACGCTGGCGTTGGTTTTGGTAGATGGAGCCCCCTCAGATCCTGGCCGAGATCCGCTTTCAGGTTCGTCATCGGCAGCCATACGAACACGCTTTGTCTTGCGGTTTGCACTTGTGCTTGAAGGTGTGACTCCCGGCGACAAGGAATCGTCTCCCTCGGACACAGAAGACGCCGATAGACTAGCATCGTCTAAGCCATCCTGTTTCAGCAGGTCAGCCAAGAAACGATTCTCTGACTCCTAATTGCCAGCTTACCTCGGGTTGGCCAGGTAGCGGGCCGCCAGCATCGGGGTTGAGGTCAAACAGTTCGGGAATCCAAGGAGCTCTTGTATCGTGTGCAGGTGTACTTGAGCTACGGACTCGAGGTTCCTTACTTTCAACGTCCCTCCCGATATAGGATGTTGGCCTTGACGAGTGGGCATGCTCATTCCCCAAGACTAGATATGCTATCTCCTGCTTTTTCGTGAGCGGCGTCTCTCCTGAACTGACCAAGTATTTGAAAACGTCCACGGGACCCTCTGAGTCGAATCCAGATCGGCCATCCACATCAGACTTGAGCGACTGAGACTTCAGAGCCGGTACCGGAGCCTCAGTCGGTGGCGGTGGTGCCGGAGACTTGGATTGAGCGAGGTGAGTAGTAGGCGTGAAAGGATTTTGCATCCCGGGGTATGGATTGTGATAGCATGACTGATCGTATGGGACCATTCCATATTGGCCTCGTCCATATAATTGAGGATGAGGCTGTAGATGCGGGCTACCTGGTGCATGTGACTGAGACTGAGGCCGTGATGTCGGGTCTGCCACCTTCTGGCCCTTTGGGTGAATAAACAGCGATAATTCCTCAGAGGCATTGGCCACGAGAGATATCCATCCCTCAGGGTCAAGGGGCTGCTTGTCTATCCCAAGAATCTCGAACGCAGTATGACTGGAATATTTCTTCTTGACCACATGGCTCAGGTGAGCAGTGAGCTTCCACAGGCTGAAGTTGCGGTCAATCGAGACCTTGAATTCCTCGCCATCAACGTCGAACACATTGATAACAAGCGAGTCGCCATAGATCCCGGATGCCCTTTCCTCGGTGGAAATGCAATCAGCTTGGATGTCCGCAAGCGAGCATTCTCCAAACGTCACCAAGATGCCTAGACATTGATCTCAGCACTACAGGCCAGAGGACCACGGGGCAGCTTACCTGAGCCGATCAATAGACACCACAACTGAGGTACGTAAATCTTCTTTCCGGCCAGAGACGCATCCAATTTCTCGGTAACAATACTCCCCTCCAGTCCGTCTCCCAGGTCATAGCCGTACAGGGACTGGAGTAGGGTCATCGACACGAAGTCTTCCGATGTTGCAGGATGGCGTTTCCCCTCCTTCAGATGTAGATAGGGGGCAGCCAGAAATATCACGGGCTCTGTCTCTGTGGCGGATCCTGTGGTATTAGACGTGCCCGTGTATCGCAGGACCGAGCCCGGCTCTAGGGCTTTGCCAATTTCCAGCTGACGCTGAATGTCCTGGCAGCCGCGTTTCAAGAGCGCCAAAGCAACTTGCTTCAGGTCGTGAGACATTATGTCGGGTGGGCAATGGGAAACGAGTTGCTTTGTAGTGTCAGCCTCTTCTACACACGGGCACCGGAGTGGATGCGTGAAGATGTACCCTTAAGAAGTCGAGTGAAAGAGCTGCTCGTTGTACATGGCTATGAAGCAATCATGAGTGGATGTCCTTGAGGTAGAGGGAAGGGCGAGTTCTGGGCGATAACTCACAGCCATCTCAACTGGATCTTGGACGTCCCTTTATCCATAGAACGCAGAGCCTCGGGGAGAGCAGCCAACGTGATCTTGCTTTGACCGTCGCCATCGATGAAGTGTTCCGAAGCTTGGGCAACGACGAGCTTGGTGGTCGTTTTTTGGCCAGACTCGGGGTTCGTTGTCGGCTCCAGCCAAGCTCTCGTCAGGGGGTCATCGCTGAACCCTGGGTTCTGTGCGTTTTCCAACCCGAGTGACACAACCTCAACTGTCACTGTCTCGCTGGCGGCATCTTGCACCTTGAGAGGGGGCTCGCTCTGTGGGGGAGGGGGAGGAGTGAACGTATACTGCTGGAGATGAGGGGGCAGTTGGTATCCAGTACCGAAGTAGCCGTTCGGGTAATAAGGCGGCACGTAGTAAGGAGAAGTAGGGTCGGTGTATCCGCCATAATCAGAAGGGATATGAGCACCGGGATGATATTGAGGAGCCGGAGGGACACGAGAATGAGGGCGATTAACCCCGCGATCCGAACTGCGACCATCACCACGACGCGGCAGTTTAAATCGATTCTTCAGACGGCGTGTCTGGCGTCGGCCTTCTGATTCTTCAGATGCTGTAAGCGAGGCTGGTGCAGAATCCGGAGGATTTACGTTATCGGACTCATCGTAATTAGCCTCATTCTCGTTAGGGACGTCGACACGGGAGTGGTTGGAAGGCTGTTGGGAAGCATTGCTGTCCGACGGGTCCATTGCCTCTCGATCGTCTGGTGTTGATGCTCCCACTAGGGTGTAGCTACTTCTGTTCTAGAACGTAAAACGACGAATTGAAAGGCTAAATATAGCTAAGGTAGTGGAAGAAGGAAATGAAACGCTCTGAGATTACTTACTAGAGACGGGACCTAGGGTAGGAACCCCGCCCGCTCGAATGTGGGTGGTGTGATTACGGGTTGGCAAGGACTAAGCGGTCTAGACTGGCAGAACTAGAATAGTACTTACTTTAAGCTACTTATATAAGTTAAGTTATAAATGAACTAAGTATATATATACATAAAGTAAGCTCTATTCAATATTGTTTAATATATTTATAAAATCCTTTTACTTTTAACTAATATTATTATAAGGAGATAGAGCCGCGAGCGCGCCGCATAGTGGCCCTGGTCCCTTATCAATTAATGTGTGGCGCTGTATCCGCAACTTGTGCGAATACTGATTGATCTTTTGGCTCTACAGGCCACTGGGTTATTACGAGGAGCAGTGCGTTTTCAGTTCGGATCGCAGAGCACCAAGGATCGGCTGGTAATAGCGAAAAGACGGCCTCATAGTAGGAACTTAGTGCCGCGGATAGATGCGCTGCCTAGGTATGCTTAACTGAGACCCGTGTTAGGCAGGTCCTTCAGTCGTCCTTATTCGAAAAGCGATGGCTTTGACTTCCTGGGAACTCATGCAGCAGAACAGGGCGGTGGTGAGGCGTGCCCAGGCATTCCCAATCGCTTCTTCTATTGACACCCACCTCGTATGCAGAACACCTCGGCTATCAGCCTGTTGGTCACGATAAAATATTCTCATGGCTGATATTGCTAGGTTGTTATGCTTAGAGTTGCGGAAGACTAACGTATCTGAAGCACCCAGCATGATTAAGCATAGGTCATGTCTATCCGCGTTGTTTTCTGACTCACCACTAAGTCAAGCGTCTTTCGCTTAGGCTAGTGGCGTATGGTGGGTGTGGCAGGCTCTAGTGGTCTCACTCTTGACCACTTGGTCCTTGTGCTAGCAGTTGTAGCTCGTCCATCACGGCACTGCTTGAGAATCCAGCATTATGGAGGACACAGAGAATTCATGCCACGTATCATCATTTTAGTGTGTATCTATGTTCTTGAGCTAGGCAGATCATCCTTAGTAAAAGGCTCAACCAACAATGGACCTAGAGATTTGGGCAGAGACTGTGTTCACTCTCATGCAATACGATAGTGACAGTAGCCTGTTACGTATCATTCATCCTACTCATATCTTAGCTGAGTAGAGAAGGCGTTATGTAAAGATGTCTCATTGGAAACTCAAGGTGGTGTGGGTGTCATTAAGGCAGGCTGTAGCCATCGCTGTGTCTATTGGATCAGCAAAACGAGTATTGACCCCCTTTACAGGATGTTACCGTTGCATTCTCACCGCAAGGCTTGAAAATGAACCGGCCATGTCCGCAGAGCCTCATCTCTTACAGGGTGTGGCTCCTTATAAAGGCGAGCTGTGGGTTGATGGGGACCGTGTTTTAATCGTATCTGATCTTCAGTCAAGACAAAGCCACTCAGTTTCATTCACAATGGACCTAGGCAACTCCCATCTGAATTCCAAGCCCGATTTCCCCAACGTTGGGACAGTCATCGACGCTTGTGGTGGAGACGAAGGCATCTCCGAATTCTTCCGCAATATGCTGCACCAGAAGCTGCTGTGGACGGACAAGCAATATTGTCCGATTGGCAATCCCCAACGCCTACTTCCATCGCCACTGCTCTCAGATGCCGAGGGACTACGCTTGTGGCGAGAAGTAACCCGATTGCCTTCTTACTATCAGACCGATGGCGAGATCGAGCTCTTCAAAAAGCATGGTCGCGAAGTGGCCCTTTCCGTGCCTCCGGGTGCGATACTCATAGACCTAGGCTGTGGGTAAGTAGATTCACATCCCCTTGCTATCTTATCCCATGTTTAATGACCAAACGTACAGCGATGTTCGAAAGGCTAAGCCTCTTCTGGACTACCTCGAACAACTCAAGAACAGCGTGTGGTATTTTGCTGTTGATCTTTCTAGAGAAGCGCTTGAGCATCAGATGGGCATCCTCACGCCACAATATCAGTATGTAAAGTGCTGTGGCCTTTGGGGGACGTTTGATAACGGGTTGGCTTGGTTGAATGCCCAATCCTTCGAGAACCCTAGATTCTTCATGTCACTTGGCTCGATATTTGGCAACGACCACTTCGACGACGCAGTGAAGTACCTGTCGTCTTGGAGGACGAAGGGCTTTCAACGCCAGACAGACGCTCTGTTGCTGACCATGGACGGAACTGAAGACCCAAAGACGATATGGGAAAGCTACCACGATCACATTGGCTTGTTCGAGCAATTCATTCGTAACGGATACAAGCACTCTAATCGAGTCTTGAAGCAGGACTGGTATCGTGACGAGGACTGGGAATTCAGCGGACTCACGCAAGAGCAGCCACGGATGCATCGCTTCATCATCCGAGCCAAGGTCGATGTCACTTGTCCGGCACTGAACTTGGCTCTACCCGCCGGCACGGAAATCGATTGCTACGAGGCATTCAAGTATCCTGCGGAACTCATGAGGGCACAATTTGCAAAGGCGGGCTTCCATGAGGTCGCATACTGGAAAGCTCCTCGAGTAGACATTTGTAAGTTTCAATATCGCTAATATGTGTCAAGTGAGTCCAAGCTAATGTGTGTCGGTCTCGGCAATATATGCAGATCAGTATCTTATCGTCTCTGGCCATGAGCAGCCATCTCTTTCCAACTAGCCCTTTCTTGGCTGGATTCCGTTCTTTACCATAGTTGTCTAGGATCATGCTATGGCTACACTTGCTGAAGGGAATGCGAGCTCGCGGTTTGGACTTTATTCAGTTGGTACCCACTCAATTCACAATTCATTATCGTGCGAAAACGATGTGAATGCCTTCCCGTTCAATTTTAATTCCAGAATAATTGCCGCCTAACTACTGCAAGTGTCAATGAAGCGACAAGTCACGCTTAGTCTTCCGGACTCAAAAATCAGACAACGATGCGACAAACGGCGGCGTTTTAATCTATCAAACTGTACCCTGATCACACATTGCGCGTAGGTGCATGGCCGGGAAGCTTAGAGCATTGTGAAGTACTCAACTCAGGTACTCGTTGCGTCCTCGAGTCATAGTACACATAGTGGAATATGCCGAGGATAGAGTGGGCGCCTCAAGTACTCTCTACGAGTTAGAACCAGATTAATCAACCAACTATATAGCTACCAAGCGACACATGACCGGTATGATCGTCAAACAAGACTCAATTCTCCGTAGTTCTCCAGCAACCACCAGACCATAAGCTCCCACCAGGGCGTGCGCTTGCTCAGCGGTACAGTCTCAACATTCTCCGCAGGTACGGAAAAAGGTTGCGCATCGATCCAGTTCCAGAAGTTCTTGATGGTTTCGTAGATAGGCGGTACGCTCTGCGCATAATGGGTTAGCCAAGCTGGTATTTGATACGAATTTGCCAGAATGTGCTTACTGATCTTCCGCTCACTCTTGATACAATGCTATCAAACCACTGGCGAATCACGAGTCGGTCGTCTTCCTTGCAGGCCACGAGGGCAGCCATCACAATACAGAAGAACGGAGATTGCGCTGTGAAAAGATCCCCTTTGGTCGGCATGCGCTCAATGCAGCGGAGCAACAATGATAGACTCTGTTGAACCTTTGGGTGATGTTGTGGCATCCTGGATTCGCACAGTTACCTTGGAGTTCCTAGCCATCAAGATTGAAACGGGATGTACGAACCTGTAGAACCTGCAGTAGAGATATACCTTGGCAGCGTGTACCCAGGTCTCAGCCGTGAGTTCAGTGACTTTCGTCGCGCAATGAACCAGCCCATGTTCATCGAGAATACAGGACTCAAGGAGCTCATCTGTTGTGTCATATCCCCTTGACAGTTCTGAAGTTTGTCTGAAATTCGTGAGTTTGCGTACCAGTGCATCAGCTGCACGTGGAAGAATCGGACTTTCAGGATTCTGTAGATACTCCATCAGACAGGACACAACAGCAAATGGCGGTTCCGAGGAGTCAGAAAGACGTACCTTCGTTATGCGAGCAGAGAGCTGTGTGATTTGAGCATAGATGTGCAAGATCTTTGGGCAGACGCCCGTACCGCCGTGGATCTCGCGCACATCCTCCTCTGAGCCTTCCAACAGCCAGGGATAGAGCTTGTCCATTTCCGCAACGTGGAGTTCTGTGACGGGAAGCGCGCAGATCTCGGCATAGGCACACATGTTTGCATTGCTGCGTCTTACGCTTGTCGTCTGGACGTGTTCGGGCTTCCAGTAGCGATATCCGGGATCAGTGGCATCCAGGATTGCCTTGCCGGTCTGGGTGCCACGCCGCCAGCGAGGCTTCTCGGATTTTGGTCGTCGAAGCTCCCACTGCACGATCTAACGGATGTCAATATCCTAGGGTCAGCGGCGTAGGCTCGACAGGAATGCATTGGATTCGCTCACGTCATCGCTCCACAGGAGGTGCAAGGCGGTCACAACGCCCTCTTCTTTACCGACTTCGTAGACACTTGGATCGTTCAGTGCCCGTTTCAGCAGCTCACTCGCCCTCTTGTAGTGAAAGTTTGTTCTGACACGAAGCTTCTCGGTCGGTATGTAGTCAAGCATGTATCCAGCAGAAAAGGCCAGGGCCGCGTGTCGTGCACACTCATCACCGTCAATAACGCGGCCAAGGTCCAGCCAAGCATTCGTCTTCGGCAGCAGCGTGCGCCCTCCGCAAATCGCCAGTGTATCTAAGAATCAGATATGAGAATTCAGAAATAAGGAGAGAAGTAAAGAGTCAGGAAAGGGTGGGACGGAACGCACAAAATTTGAGAATCTTCTGGTCGTCTGCGTCGATCTTGGCATTGCTCCCGAATCCCGGTGGCGATCGTGCAACTCGGTTTCCACGAGCAGAGCCGTGGACGCAGGTATATCTGTGTGAAACGCCCGTATACCTGGCTTGATTCGCTGTGCAGTCTCCGGTCTCGTTGTAGTTGTTTGATCTCACGACAAACTTGAGATAGCCGTTGACGACGGCACCATTGTTGACTCGACGGGCTACTTTCAAGGCAGGGTGCCTTTCGGTAATGGCCGTGTGATTGTCAAAGAAAGGGTTCTCAATGGCGTGGAATGCTTGACGATTCTCCAAGGACGGCGACTGCGGGAACAGTTCGGGAAGAAGCTCCCTCAGAGTCTCGAGCTCATGGTCCTGAGTTTCGGAGCCGAAGGAGTTAGACTGAGGCTCTGCAGATGCATCAACAATGTCGTAAGCTACTGGGGCGTCAGCGAATCCATGGAATCGGGCCGAGGGAACGGCTAGACTGAACGTCTTTTCCTGCTGCCAGCCAGTGTATGATTATAGCTGGAGAAGTCCAAGCCAACAGCATCCGAAGGACCCAGCTGATCCAGCTGAGGTGTGGGGAAGAAAGTCTGGCTAAAGTCTTTGGCCCAGTTTTCGATCCACTCGTCGACGTCTGGGTCGACTCTAAGCTCCCACGGCCCGCTTCCCTCAGCCAGGGTCATGTCTTCGAGGTGCCCATTTGCCATTTGGCTCAGTCGGTGGCAAGTGAGCAGAGTGGGGTCCAAGGAAGCACGAAGAACCAGGGATGGAAGGTGGACAGTAGGGTGGAACAACAAGGAGAGAAGAATGAAGAGAGAAGACTAAAGAGAGAAGACTAAAGAGAGAAGACTAAAGAGAGAAGACTAAAGAGAGAAGAATGGAGAGAAGAGCCGGGTTGATAAAACCGGGGACAGGCTGGGGCCATCATGTAGCAGGGAGGGCTTGAAAGCCGAACCCGCATAAATTGTTTCTCAAAGTGAGGGGCTGGGGTTCTCCATTGGGAAGTCCATGTAACAGTGCTGCGAGAATGTACCCGATGGGCCTTGTTTGTATGAATTGATCATGTGTTGAGTACAAGTTGTATCAAAAGTGACACAACTTAGATGAGATTGCAACTAAAAGAATCAATGGAGGTGCATAACCCGAGGTGCATATGCACGCCGCCTTTTTATCCATTGGAGGTATGTGCAAGCTGACTGCAGGTGGCCATGTTCGTGGCACGTTATCATTCGTTCCAGCGATAAATGCAAAGACATGGCTGCTTCAGGAGGGGTGAAATACCATAGCACGAACGGTCATTCGTTGCCTTATCCTCTCCTTCTCGCCTCTCTTCTCACCTTCTCTCCTCTCTTCTCGCCTCTCTTCTCGCTCGCCTCTCTTCTCGCTTTCTTCCCACGCTTGTTCTCGCCTTTGTCCTCGCTTTCCCTCCGCTGCAGCCGCGCAAGACACAACCAAAAGGGATGAGAGAAAACGTACGCAGTAATAAGCCACGCCGTCATTCAAGACAAAAACAACCCCCTGTATCTGGTCATCACATTTGGTGGCTGCGTGTGCTCGAATTGAAGTTCGAGTTGATTCATTAACGGTAAGACACCTGCTCCTAAAAATGCCTTGCTGCGACATGGAATCAGGCACCCAGAATTAACACTCATTAGCCGCCGGCAGTATCGAAGCAGAGACTCAAATCAGTCATGGTAAACGCTCATGAGATGCTGCTAGGAGTTGGGGAGAAAAGTACAGAAGAGTCCTGGCTCGGCATCATTCTGCGAAAAGAGTTGGTCGAAATCAACTTGCTTCTCCCCGATCTCCAATACTCGGACTGTCTCCTCGCCAACATAGGCGAGTATCTTTGCCGAGCCACCGATACACTTGCCCAGTTGGCCGGTCGATTGGCCAACGGAAATCACATTGATACCTATGCGCAGCGCAATGTAATGCAGGCAGAAAAGGAAACAGACCTATCGGAACTCGCTATCATGGATATCATGACTGCTAAACATTCGGCCCTCAAGTTCGTCTTGCTTCATTCCATCCACGTACACTTTTTTGCTGACCGGTGCTTAGGACTTTGGCCCAGACGCTCAAGCGTGCAAGCGAAGAAAACACCCTGACTTGGCACAAGGGCATATCAGGATCGCAGTCCACATCGGGAGGCGGCATGATATCACCAGAAGGATCCAGTAGTGTTCCCCTTCAAGCCGACTGGAGTAGTCACTCTGAAGTTGGGACCGAACTCGCTAGGGCACCATCCGTTCCGTCTGAGGGGTCCTCTTCGCACCATGCACAACCACCGACAACCGAAAATGATGACCTTAACAACGCATCGTTTCCTCCATTGTCCGAGCCTACAGACTCTATGATAATGGAACTGATTCAGGGAATGAATCGCCGAGGCAAGGGCGTGCATTACTGTCCCTTCGGAGAAAAGTGCTCCAAAGGCGGCGTATCTGATGGAACATTGCTTCTTTTCGAGAGAAACTCTGCGTTCAAGTAAGTTTTTCGGGCCTTTCATCGGCGGTTGACGTCTGATTATTGGCTTCAGGGCGCATTTAGAGAAGCATTTGAAGCAGTTCAAATGCCCTCTCCCCGGTTGCCCCAACAAATCGGGGTTCTCACGAATGGATTTACTTACCCGGCACCAAGCTGTTGTGCCCCACGGCACGTAGGCCTTGATCACAAACCGAATTACGTGGAGTTGTTCAATATGAATATCATTTCAACAGCGCATATATACACATATGGTGCGGCGCTTTGTCGGGTTTTGGTGGTCTAGGGTAGCTTTTGATGCCGGATGTTACGGGTCAACCGTTGTTTACTGAGCTTCTCTCTTTGACTTCCATCAATTTTGTTCAGTCAAGTGCATGTACGGCCATAACATTGCGATTGCATCTCAGACTGGAATACCTTACTGATTGAGGCCTGCCACGAGGCGCACAAGTGAGCCTTTTACAGCCCCAAGTCAATGCTACGCATGGCATACCGCACCGGGATGGAAGCTGACTCTCGTTCTTGCTCTCATTGGTTGGGCTTACTCGACTCTTCAAAAAGTAGGTGCTTACTTCCCCAGCCCCGCGCCGCAGCTCGAGCGCCCGGAGTGAAGCGATGATCTGTTTTCACTCTAGGACTTGGCGCGGGAAGAGAGACCTTGATGCGAGAAGTAATCTTCACCGAGTTCCCATATGAGAGAAAGATGATAGGGCCTCTATTCGTTCACCGCAGATGATCAATGTCATGATTCGCTATCGTGCGTTTCAGGCATGGTCATTGCCCGGCTCCCAGGTGACTGCATTCGACTCGTGCGTATTAACTTCTCTCCTCTGATGCCTACCAGGAGTCGTTCTTCTCTCCTTCGATATCATCTTCTCGCCTTGGAATAAATTCGGTCATCTTCTGGTTTCTCTCTACGAAAGGTCTTAGGCAGCCATACACTTCATGAAGATGAATCAAGTATGGATCTATATAAATACGCTACTGTAGCTCGCCCCTCTCATAGCCGGTCAACCGATCGGCACTTCCATCAAAGCTACTTATGGACCCTCTTATGCACACTAAGCGCCGTCTATACATCATGTCCACAGGCAAGAACTTCCGCAAATCGTCAGCTAAGCAGACATCATCCATGCTGCTTAGCAGCGGGCCGCACGACACCAGATATCTTATGCAGGACCCAGGCTCATCTAATCCGGCGGCGCCTCCGTTCCAACGTGGTCTCAGCCAGCTTGATGCAGCGTCCGATAATGGTCTGACTTCGCTCAGTTTAAACGCTTGGATGACCGATCTAAGTCAGCTCCCGACAACGTTTGAGCGGGTTCTGTACAACCAACGAACCACAACAAGATATCACGACGCCGCTGATAAACCCAGGCCCACGCGCGAGATGCACTGCGATACTACGACGCCTACGAATACCTTGTACCTCGGCACGTGGAATCAGGCGGAAAACAAGCAGCAGAGCGGCGGTAATTGCCAACCAGCCAGGTATACGTCTGACGACGTGTCCATCGATATGGCGCTGAAGGCACCAGCAGACACGGTGGAGGATGAGACACCAATCTTTAGCCGTTGAGATGGCAGGAGGGAGAGAGAGAGCGGATTTTCCTGTATCGTTTCATTGGATGATGGGCGCAGTAGGGTCAGACAAGAAGGGTCGGAATGGTTGTGGCGCCTCACTTCAGTCTCACGAGGCCAGCGGATATGTCTTTACAAGGGTTTACTGGTCACACACGCAGATGTAGTTGCATCCCTGTACCTCCATGTTGCCACTTTTTTCTTTTTTTCTTTTCGCTTTTTCTTCTCGCTTCTCTCTTTCCACTCTCAGCCGTATTATCTCCCGATAGGAACGTATTACCCACGTTGAGAAATCTTTTCAGTTACCCCGTGAAATCATCCCCAATTACTCTGCTACCAGTGAATCGTTCCACGCTGCCGAATCTTCCAGAGCCCTGCGTGACTCCTCACGTTGCCTTGTCTATAAATGCAGCCATGCTGTCTCAGTGGTTTCGTTTCTTTCCAGAACGTCAGAGCATTTACTCGCTGAGCCTCCTTTCACCAAGACCACCACATCTTCTTCTTGATAAATCCCACCTACAAGCCCATCATCATGAGCAACGCAGACTACGTAATTGTCGGCGCCGGAGTGTTCGGAGTCTCAACCGCTCTGCACCTCGCGACAAGCGAGCCCGACGCCACCGTTGTCCTCATCGACCGCTCCCCATGCCCGTGTCCATCGGCCGCCGCATCGGACCTGAACCGGATCATCCGCGCCGACTACGGCGACGTCTTCTACATGGACTTGGCCCTCAAGGCCATTGACAAGTGGAACACGGACCCCCTGTACGCGCCCTATTTCCACCGCACAGGCATGGTGTTCGCCGAGAACATCGGAATGGGCAGCGCCAGCTTCAATAACTACAAGAAGCTGGGCGTCGATCCGGGGGCAGAGATGCTCACTGTAGACCAAGCGCGCGCGAGGTTCCCCGTCTTCAGCAACGCCAACTGGACGGGTGTTGCAGACGACATGTACTACAACCCGTGCAGCGGTTGGGCCGACGCCGACCCCTCGATGCAAGCAGTTGCAGAGGCAGCGTTGGCGGCCGGTGTCCAGTACGTCCAGGGAGCAGCTGAGAGGCTGGTCTTTGCTGAGGATGGCGACCATCAGGGAGCCTGTGTCGGCGTCAGGACCGTCCAAGGCGATGAGATTCGGGGCAACAAGATATTGCTCTGCACCGGCGCGTGGACGGCCCAGCTCATAGCCGACAGTGCACCACAGAACGAAAAGATGCAGGTCAACGGTCGCATGGTGGCCGCCGCGGCAACGGCCTGCATAGTTCGGTGCGCCCCTGAGCATCTTGCCAAGTATCGCGACGCCCCCGTTCACTTCCTCGGCATGCCTCATACCCACGGTGAGTTTATCCATGGCGCCCTTCTCCGTGACTTTGTCTGTGACGTTGCTCACGTAGGCATCCGTGCTTAGGGGAGAGTATTCCTCCGACTGTCGACGGGATACTCAAGTTCAACTACGAAGTCAGTTTCACCAACACGCAGCATCATGAGGCGTCCGGCCAGACCCTGTCCATCCCGCCCGTCCGCACCTCCCAGTCAACGTGGAGCCAGGACGTGCCCGAGCAGCTGAAGCAGAGTGTCAGGACGGTTGTGCAGCACGTCTACGGCGAGAACGCGCCGGGCTTGACCGTCGAGACGTATCGAATGTGCTGGTATGTGTACCTCGACGCCCCCGAGGGCAAACAAGAATATTTTGACTGACCCAGAGTCTCTTGCAGGGACGCTGTCACGCCCAACCAGGACTGGATCGTCAGCCCTCATCCGGCGTGCAAGGGCTTGTATATTGCGGGGGGCGGCTCCTTTCACAGCTTCAAGTTCTTGCCCATCCTCGGCCAGTACGTCTCGCGGATGCTCAAAGGCGAGTTGACGCCTGAAGAAGCGGAGAAGTGGGCGTGGGATCGACCCGATGTCGGTGCTGCCTGTGAAATGTACATCCCAAAGAACGACTTGAAGGACTTTGAATGAGCTTGAAAGCCTTACATCGTGGAAGCATGGTTACTATCACATGTGTCTCGATCGTGTTCAAGGCAGAATTTCAGAAACCATATGTCATCTCGATTCGTAGCATAATTTGCAAGCGTTGAAGAGGGTGTGTGGTTTTGGTGCCAGCCTTCCAACAAACTTAACGCTCCCGAGCCGACCTTTTCGCTCCCACCTTGTCACTAACTCACTGAACATCTTCGTTCAGCAGTCTCACAAACTCCTTGCAAGCCTGCACAGTCAGGCGCACCTTGTCCCAATCCGTCCTCTTCGGCTGCGAGCTCGTCTTGGCCACGACGACGCCACTCATGCAGTCGACGAACAAGAGCTGCCCATTCGTACCAGACGCCATCAGGGTCCGCTGGCTCGGGGAGGCGACCCAGTAGGAACGGTAGGCAACAGTGTCAAAGATAGGATCGTATTCGCTCTTTTCCGAGCCAGCGGCAAACGCAGCTTGATCTCCATTGTCGAACATGTCGTTGATCCAGCTCTCGGGCACTATATCCCGCCCATCTTGGACGAGGAGCTGGCCAAGACGGGCCAAATCGCGGACCGTGACGCAAATGCCGGCCGCTGCTCTGGCGTTGCCACCATGGTCGACGGTAACGTAGGCATCGCTTTCAGCCCCCATCGGCTGCCAGAGAGAGTCACTGAGCGTTTGTGCAAAGCTTTTGCCCGAGGCTCGCTCAATGACCCAGCCAGTGAGGTCAGCATTAGCCGAGATGTACTCAAAGGGCGGGCCGTCGAGCCCATCCACGAGCACAGGCGGCGAAGGCGGGATCTTTGGAATGTACGCGTGGAGATCTGTCGGCTTTTCATCCGGCTTCGAAGCATACAACCCAGTGGCCCTGCGATATTCCGGCGATGAATCATCATGCACAATTCCCGATCTCATATCGAGCAACTGGCGAGTCGTGACGTTCTCGTATGCAGACCCCTTGACCTCTGGGACGTATGACGAGACGGGGCGATCGATGTCCAGCTTGTCCTGGTCCACGAGGATGCCGCAGAGAAGACCGGTGATTGATTTCGAGATGGAGAATGTTGCGTGAACAGATGCGTCGGTGTTGGTGCGGTCGTAGTGCTCGTACACGACCACGCCGTCCTTGAGCACGACAAGCCCGTCAGTTTCAGACTGAGAGAGAAACGACGGCAGGTCCAGAGAGGAGTTGTCGGAGCCATTGAGTCGGAATTCGTCGAAGCTTCGCAGTTTGGAGGCTAGCACGCCTGGCTGGGAGGGTTTCTTGACGACGTCGATCGGCACGATTTTGCTGACATTTTGGAAGCCCCAGATGTTATGGCCTGGCTCGCGCCAATTGGTGATGTCGGTAGTCATTTCGGTTTCTCTGGAGGGCAAAGAATCAGGATACCAGTGTGGTCGTATCCTTCTTTGGAGATGAGGAGAGGGCTCTTAATAGTAGCGGTGACGTGGTCCGAGACACAAACACGCCTCCAAGGAGCGTACAAAGGAAAAGTCACGGGGGCCAAGTGCATGATGCATGCGCCTATGCAACACTTCGATCGTTAAAGCGGGGTGTATACTTGCTGTGTAGCCTTACTCGTCAAGCAGGCCAATGAATCATGTCGTACTCACCAGCCTCGCGATAGTCCATTCCATTGATATTACCAAGGTAGCGGCAACAGAGCGAAGGGTTCTTCTTCATGTCCTTAGGCATCTTCGAGTCCGCCCAAAACCTGCTTCTACTACAAGTGTGGTGAACGGTCACATTGCCACGCTGTCGAGGCAGGATTTGCTAGATATTCTCACATCAATCTTTTACTTGCGGGTTTCTTGGCAGATCATCTGTATTTCTTTCATAATTCAACGCTCCAAGATCCGTCTTTAATGTCAAATTGTAGTGCTAGCACCTCCATCTGAATGCTCATTAGCCATTCCTAGTAATGAGCATCTTCGAGCAGTACAACTAGCCATCAAGGATTCTATAAAAAGATTAACCAAGAAACTCACGTAGGCATATACCAGAGAGGACGTAAGCGAGAATGATAGCGGAAAATGAGATTGTGGAGCTTGATAAGCCGTTGAAAACGGAGAAGCCAGACACGTGACCAGCAGATCTCACGACGTGAAGAGGTGAAGGACTGACTATGGCCTCCCACAGAAGACTACAGGGGTAGAGAAACATATCAGAAGGTTGCCTAGTCCTACGAAGAAACAGAAGCCGTCAAGCTGACTGTAGCTGGCCGCAGAATGTATCATCGAGCATACAGAAATATCTTAGCTTTCACAATTTTACTCCGACATAAGACTCAAGCTAGGTATCAATGGAGCGTTTCTAGGAGTAGTTCCAATTTGCAGAGAGTTAGAAGGCTATTATTCTTATCGATGGAGTAAACATCTCCAAAGCTCTCTAGTCACTTGTGAATCACAAGGGTATCTTGTTTCTCCTCATTGGCCCTTGGATGGTGGTTTCTGCGTCCTTGTCACCCCGGTATATCAAAACCACTGTGCAAATGTCAAGAGAGTTCCGAATACCTTGCCATAGTGTATTTCAGCGAAAGATCCATCTTTAGGTCATAGAGATGATGTGCTTGGAAAGGAAGCTACGCGCTCTAAGATGTACTTGTAGAGTTAATGATACTGGAGACGGAGACAGAAACCCATAATCAGGCGAAACACTTAACGCTAATTCGACTATTTTCGCTGTCATAATGAAGGGCTCGTTTATTTTGAGGCTTTCCCGCATTCAGAGATGCTTTCTAGTTGTTCTAACAATCTATTTCAAAGATCTACTACATCAATGTAAGATTATAATGTGAGCTAAGATAAAATTCTCTCTCCGAATGTAATGTCTATCATTTAGCACGTCAAAGAAAATTTCAACTTGCGGGACGAGTCGGCAAGTCCAAAGTGCTTCTCAATCTCAGGGCTCGACTGAGGGTTGTCGAATGCCGTGAACCAAAAGGCGCTGGCGTCAGTCTGCTTCCAAAGCCAACAGCCGACATTGTTGTAGTAAATCTTCAAGTCACCGAGTGTCGCCAGTGCCTTCTTGAAATTGGCTCCCTTTGATGGCCAGCCGGTTTCTCCGACCCAGACCGCAGCTTTCGAGTTGACCGCCTTGACATGGCTCTTGACCTTTGAGTAAGAGGTCTGGAATGTCTTGAGTCTAATGGCATCCTTGACGGAAATACCCTCCCAGTATGGGAATCCATTCGTGATGGCGATGTCGCAGGCCTTGGTTACAACATCGTTGGCGCCATCCACCCAAGCAGTCCAGGTATCGATGTGGCCGACCTGGTATTGATGCGTTAGACAAGAACAGGGTCAGACGAATGGAGATCTCGCTTACCTTGATCGTCTTCGAGTACTGTCCGACCATTCCACGGACGTCGTAAATCTGAGTGGCGAGCTTCTGAGGGGTGATATCCTTTCGGTAGAGATCCTCAGAGCCAACGGCGATGGCTGCAATCCAACTGGTGCCGTGGGTCTTGATTGCCTTCAGGAGGGCACCCTTCTCTGCTCCGAAGTGGGCATCGTCGGTGGCCCAAACGCCGACCAGGATCTTCAGGCCAGTCGCCTTGGCGGCGGGAACAGCATTTGCCAAGGCTGATGTGATGTGTAAGTAAAGAGAGCATTTCTATGGCCAGTGCTTTGGAGCTTACTGTTGCAATCGCTGCATGCGTAGGTGTGAATGGCGTTGAAACCCTTTCCCCAGCCCTTGATGGCCTGGAAATCTGCCTTCCAATCCGCCGTCGTCTTGCACTGTCCGTTGGCCTTGCTGGCACCGATGCTAAAGCCCTTGTACTGACCGGCCAGGGCCTGCGCTGGCAGGAGTAGCAAGGCTGCGGCTAGGTTGAGAAACTTCATGGTAAAACAAGTTGTTGATTGTTGATGAAGTGACAAACGCAGTAAAACAGAGAAGGAGAAGTTTGCGGTAAGTACTCTTCTTGGCATGAAATTGGAACTGGAATGAACCCCCTTCCCCCTTTTCTTTTCCACGCTTATTTGGCCCTAACATTTTCTCGTCCCATAAAAGCAGTTCTAGACCGTCATCTGCACACTATGAATACGCGATCTGCCAATTATAGATGTACTAGTCCAAAAGACACTTAGTGAATACGAGATACCGATGCAAGGGGCCCCAACGCCTTGTTTTCTTCGGGACGATCTTTGAAATATCCGGTCCCTCTGTAGCCCTTACCCTTTAAGGAAAGATCAACAACCCCATACTTAGAGAACACAGGAAAACCTCGACGCCTTTGAAAAGCGCCTTCACGAGACGTGGTCCGAGAGCCCAAAGTGAACCGGCAAAACCGGCTAAAAATTGGGTTAATATATTTGATCCTGCAGCCTACCCTATAATAAAAGAAAGAACTGGGAGCTTTTCGGGAGCTCATGAAGAACCCCGAGTCTTGAGCTCTCTCTGACTGGCAAGCTAATGAAGGAAGGCGAGATCGGTCCATAGCTAGATGAAGACTGCATTCATGTGCGAATAGTTGCACGCTTGGGACTGATTTTGTGAATGCTTCGGATCATTTTCTAACCAGTGGTTAAGGCGGAGAAGCCTCTTTCGTACTTACAGTCTTGGCACATGGCAAATGCAGGCGTTCATTTACCTCACTGGACTTGGTGGTCACCGTTTTTCACGTTCTAATTCTGGACTTTTTAGACGAAATTTGGCATTGGTGGATGAATGTCCAATCTAATAATTTCGTGTCTGAAATTATACAAGGTTGATCTGCGCTGTACCGAGTATTTCAATCTCACGTTTAGCGATGAACGTTGACTAGGGGGCAGTCTATGGAACGGGTTCGCAGTCGCAAACGACTTTGCGTAACCCATCTGATAATTAGACACGTCGATGGCATGGAGGCTGCGGGCTGAGATGTCGTTGCTGACAGTATAACCCATCACGTAGACCAGTACGTCCTCAATAATGTTGTAGCCGTCTTTGCCGATGGGGACGCTAAGCTCTCCCTTGTAGTCTAGTAACTCCTATGTGTCTGGGTGGAGCTTGATATCGTCCAATAGCCTGGCTGGTCGATCAAGTGGAGTCACAAAGATGATCGTCAAGGATATCATGGGAGAGCCGGTCACTCTGATCTACGGCCAGCAAGATTGAGTGCCGGATCCCCGAGAGGTCCCGAAGCCGGTCATGTGGAATACGTGAGAGGACAAAGCGTTTAGGCGAGTTCCAGTGGCCGGACAGGGACCAGCCGTCTAAAGTCCACAAGCTGGGTCACTATAGGTTCAGGTGGATGTGGACAAACTCTCCGAGGTCTTTGACTGTTACGGCGAAACCTACAACTTAAAGAAGACCGACAGCCTGTTCCACCCTCATTCCAAAACAAAAAATATGTGCGTGATATTAATCCATGAACATCTTTAGCGTTAGAAGACAGGTACTGTGCAGCCAGATTTTCTATTACTGATGAGGGCTCCGTGCGTAGATGGCGGCCTAGTCAGCAAAGACTCCCCAAACGCAAGCGACCAAAATGCTTCTAGCTCGCTGTGGAAGAACGGAATTGGTGGCTTTTAGATTGAAGACGGACTTGGCGATGAAGGTGCGAAAAGTCATTAAATCCTGGTGTAGTCGTAATAGCGTCGAGGCTCCTTCGAGGGTGCGGGTAACTGAGTCCTTTACACCAGCTTCGAGCCACCTTTTGAGTTCCGCCCAATATGACTTTTGTCTCTATTTTAGTGACAGCAGTGGTACACAGCAAAACTTTCTAGCTGAATGAACTCGGCCTCGTAAAACACTACGAAGCTGAGTCCATTTCTGTGCATTGTACGTAAACTGATGTACAAGCTCTGAAATCCCGCCCTTCTTGTCAAGTTAATCAAGACGCTGAGTTGCATGATGAATGTAATTAGCAGGTCAAGCAAAATGAGGGAGTTGTCTTTGCAAAGGTCCAAACGTCACACACACGAGAGGATAGATACTCATCAGCTGAGTCGTATGGTTTCAGCCTTCTCCCTTCAAGATTGCGTCTGAACTGTGTAACGAAGTGAAAACAATCATCCGAAATCCAACCATATGGTAGTATGCTGAAGTGATCTATCGATGTTCAATGTGATCCATTCTTCGGGTCAAGAGTGACAGCATGGTCCATGCTATGCCACATTTATCCCAATTTACGTTAAAACGCTCCTGGATTCCTGCATCTTGTCCTGACGGAAAAAAGCCGGCGACATAGAGGTTGATGCCTGGGCCATTTTTATATTTTGTCTCCATGCCGTTCCTCTGGTAAGCAAGTAGGGACCGCTGCCAGGACGAGAAGTCTGTGAAGAGGCTTGTTAAGTCAGCCAAGCTCAATGACGCACAAGAGACAGACGTCTTTCTGTCCTATCTAGTTGACGTCTCAGCTGACATATCCAGGGTTTCCCTTACTATAAGGAAGTGCAAAAATCTTCCCCTCACCTCCCTCCGAGAGCCGTACGCGATGCTGCAACACCCAAGTTCACTCACTCTTGACAGCACTTCCGGAGAATCAATTGCCATTGTGCATCGAAGGCGGCAAGCCTGTCGAGGGAAGTCACTACCCTGCCGGGCTCTCTCAAAGCAAAGGCATCTCCAGCTACAATAATACACACCTTACACTTGCCAGCGCTAACTTGAATTCAAAGTGCCGTTAATTCAATACTAAAGCTGACTCTGCCTTGACTCTGCCGCTGCTTTTGCCTGTGGTTTCTTTCTTTTTGCTACTTCAACCCATCTCAATTTGATCCTCTTTCACGACGTCCATAATACCCATCGAGCAGCCCAAGCAGAGCACGTCATATAAGCATCACCCCTCCAGAAACTATCCCTTTGTCTGTTGCCCACAAGCTGTAGCGGATCTCATCGCGTCGTGACAAGACCACTGCCCATCTCAACTAGGTCTGCGGTGGGACTGGATGGCTGCCTCCGTGGCCAAGGCAGAACGATGCACCAGTTACGCTCAGCAACCTCTCGCAAACGACCTTTCCAACTTCGCTGGACTGGCCGACCTTATTATTCAGCATGGAGTGGCACTCCCGCCGTTTCAGCAGCCTAACGATATGCTATATTAGACTGCTATCCAGTATAATCACCTCCACTTTGGCAGAGCTATCTTAGAAAGCTTTGCATGTGTTACGGCGGGCGTATGCTCACTAGTAAACCGGAGGACGTGGGCTGGCCCAGTAAGAAGCTCAAGGGCCCCCGGATGCTGATGCTTAAGATCGCTAGGACATTCATAAGGCTCACCACAACCACTACAATAATGATACTGATATAACACGCCATCAACTAATACATCAGATTGAGCAATAAGTCGTCTCGGGTGATATTAGACTGAACTTAGCTGCCTCCAACCATAGTAGCTCTCACAATGACAATTTTTACCTAGACCATGCGGGCTTTATTCTGATAATGAGGAATCTATTGAGACGCCTGAGCAGGGAAGTTGAGTCTCTCCCGGGTTCACTCTAGACGACCTTGCCGACTTGCCACTACATCTCTTTCACAAATATACTAGCCACAGCCGACATAAACCCTGCTCTCCCTCTTCTAGGAGGCTGCAAGTCACCATAGCCGGACTGTTTGACCAAGACGTATCCTGCCATCATCTCCTATTCCGACGACAATCTACAAGCCTCCCATTTCCTCCTCTCGCGCAAAAGCCATACATTAGCTCTCAGAAGACTTATATCTATCTGATGATGTTATTAAGTTCTTCCAGAAGATTATAGTGGACTATATCCGCAATATACACCAAGATCCCCTCGATAACGTTTATATTCTTGTCCAGTCTTCTTCTAGGTTTCCAATGTGCTCCTTTAACCGCTATCGTTTGCTTTATAGAACACTAATACAGTTCGAGTCATGTTCATGATTTTCCACCGCCGCTTCCCGGGCCACTGGGCCATAGCTAAGCTCAATATGAGTCACTGTTATGTCTAATGGTATGACCCTCTCCCAGACCTTGCACGCCCCCAGTACTACCACTGTCCCATAGCTTTGGTTAACTTCTAACATCGACAAACCTCAACTGGCCCAGATGGATTAACTTCTCCTGGGTAATTATGTAGTACTATATGTCTTTGTTAGACTAATTTCTTGACACCGAGCAGCGTGATGTGGTAATGAGACTCACGTGCTCCTTGGAGTTTGCGATTATTGAAGCTTAGAAATAGCAACGTTACGTCACGCACGTCAAAGGCCCTAAACCATTCCCTTACCATCTTAAAGCACACTCTAGATCTTGGCATGACGTGCTTTGTTCTTCATACAACCACCCTAGGCGAAGCTGTTAGACATAATTTATCTACTGATTCCTGGCTTGGATATCTGCAAACTTGTGATATAAGCTGTAGAGATAGCTCTAGATCAGGATATGCAAGGAGAAAGTACATAATCGGCCACCATGATTCATTATTCCCTAATAAGATCGATATTTTTGCGGCCTGGGCTTTTGTAACCGCTCATGGTTGAAGCCAGAACGGTGTCATCGTTTCGATCTGAGCTTTCTGGGTCGAACACCATAAACAAATACTGCGAAATGCCTTGAAATGGCCATTTGAGAGAGGTTATAGCTGCTGGTGGGTAGAACAATATTGGCTTACAAGGCAGTTGCTCACCACTCGAGCCCAGTTCCATCGACAGATGTCGAGAAAATTATGTCTATTGATGCAGGTATACTTCGTGATCTACCCTTTCAGTCTTACTCTCCGAGCAAAATCATCCTTTTCTGCAAGCCTCCGCTTATTAGAGATGACCTTCGTACCATCAGAACTGGTAGGTCCTATGCACAAAGACTCCTGGGCCCCCACGAGACGAGCGATAAGTCGCCCCTGCAAAGTCGAGTATGGCTGGAAAAGAATTTTTGAATGTCTAATGATTGGCCAGGAGATGCGATTCATGTTTAAGGCTGGGTTATCGAGTATATCCAGCAGCTCAGACGTGATATCAGCCTCGAAAAGGTGAACAAACGCCAAATCTAACTTTGTCGTCACGAGGAGACGTGTCTTGAACAGGTGAGTATAGTTCAGAAGAAGCAAAATGGAAGAACGTACCACGTAAACACTAGGTTGTGCTGAGTGAGACTTACATGCCAGAGACTGAGCCATGGACAGCAAGATAGACACTAGGTACGGGTCTTGAGACCACGTCTGGGGAGTGACCTTGGATAGTTTCCGTTGGCATAGACGTAGGACAGGACGATTGTACCCTTTAGAAGGATGTGGGCGAGGCGTCAGCTTCCGGCGTCGTTTCGAAACAATATTCTCGTAGTGGAAGTAGCCTATCACCACCAGCGCGTCCTGGTATTGTTCCCTGATGCAATGCTTGGCGATGTGGAATATGGTGCATTCTGACTGGTCTATTGAGCGTTTCGCGAAGCTGAAAACCGGCGGATCTCTGTTCAATAAGTGGATCAGCAGTGCGTTTGCGCAGGCTTCATGGTGACGTCTTACCTGGCCTTTTTGAGGGCACTGCCGTTATATTAGAGTAGGTTCACGAGGGAGTAGGTCTTATGCTTCAGCGCGAGGCTTTTCGCGAAGATTTCGGCCATTTGTGCAGACTCATCGTCTTCAGGGGTACCATGCAGTCCGGTCTCGATTCCCGCATGATTTAAGCTCCCCTCGCCGCCATCGCCGTCCACTGATTGGAAATGACACTGGACCAGGTCGAGGTGCTGCGCCGTCCAGAAGACGGGATGCGTGAGAAGCCAGGGGTGCTCCAGGCCCAGACTACGGAGGGACATGTTCGGTGCAGCTTCTAGTATCGGGCATGGCGCGATGTGGATGGTGGAAGTTTGGATCTGAAGTTGTTGAGTGCGATGAGTCAGCGGCCGGGTCCGAGAGCGGCCCCGAAGGGCTCTCCAGGGTAAAGCGAGTCAGGAGAAGCATCCCAGAAGGATTTGTCAACTCCAGCCTCATTCAAGCTGGTTCAAGCAGTCCTGCCGACGACCACTAGCTCTTAATAACTTACGAGAGCGGTTATGGGGCAGCAGCAGGAAACTAGTTAAGAAAATGTAGCTTTCATAGGTAGCCCGCTAATAGAGCCTGAAGGAGGATGTGCTGTTGAGATAGAGTAAAATAGAGAAATAAACAATGCATGATTTTCTATGGACCTTTACGTTCCTCCCACGATGGCACCTGGGGATCAAAACCTCTCATATTAGCGGTGGGAGTGTTGCGTAGATTGGAAGTTTGGGATGTCTCTCACCGTTGATGTTTAGGGATGACGTTAGCACCAGGGGTCTCATGAGGGTCGCAGTAGGGGCTTAAATCCCGCCACGAATTGGCTCGGGCTCGCCAATAGTTTATTGTGAAGATGGAGAGGTAATTGTACTGTGTCGATGGTGTAGAGAGGACAGATGGCATCGATCCGCCCGGGGTCGAAGCCAGAGTCGAGATTGCTTCGGGAAGAGGAGTCGGCGGGGTACCAGAACTGCGTGCGGTGAACCCGGCCTTGGTCTCCTCGAATGGCGTATGGCCAGAAGATGAGAAATGGATCGCTGATGTCGCAGCACCTAGCGGCGGCGTTGGTAAGGCAGGGCCGAAACCTGCATTGCCGAGAAAGTTCCAGGAGTCTAGAATGACGATAAAGACATAGTCCTGATCTGTAAAAAGCCGCAGCACTTGAGCTGGACATCATCCAGGGTTGGGCACAGATTCCTTGTTGAGGAGGGAGGGACCTGGACCTACGACAGGGCCGGGTGAAATTGACAAATAAGGATAAAAGAGGAAACCACCTTGCGCAACACTGGTCGGACTAGTCTCTAAGAACGATCTACTGATTTTATATGGACAAGTTGAGGCTGAGAAGATGGATGGATATGGATCGGCAGGATCGGCATGCAAGGGTGAGCAATCCGGAACCGTGAGCCACGGAAGGGGCAGGAAGAATGAGCTATACTCACTATGGATAACTCAGTCTCCTCTCAGCTTGTCCCTGAGCGACCCTAACCTAGCCCGACTTCATCAGTTGTGTCGCTATACACAGGTATTGGCTATCGGATTAGCACTTATTAATGCTACTCTGAGTAGAGCATCGTGGGATCACTGAGAACATCCACTGGATGAAATACAGTTCAATTGAGTCGTGTTCAAGAGAACCATTGCCTCGGTTTACAATCTTCCGCAGCTGCTACCTGAGCGCCCGGTATCCCTACGCGCGACTGTCGTCCAGCAGATCAACGATGTCTTCGATAATTCAGCCGATGGAGATGAACTTTCCTGCTGCACTCACTGAAGGCAATGTTGTGACGGGCCCGATTAGGCCTGTCTGTCCGGAGCTTGTCAGGGTCCCCGGTAGCGGCCCGAACTTTGAGTATAGGGCCGGAATGTTAATATGCCGTCAAGGTCATGCTCCGATTTGACAACCTAAGAAGAGGAATAAAATCACAAGCTGGATTATCTTACACCATCTCAACGAATGAATCACTACCTTTTAAGCCCCAGATTTTGGACTGTTCGCTAGATTTAGATCTACAGCATAATATATCACTTATACCTAATAAGTGGGCAATGTGCAGGCTCCTGGGACAGGCTAGATCATCGTCAGCTCCGGGAACACATGCCAGCTTAGACTGAAGCAGCCATCGCTCAATCCTAAGCGGAGAAGGCAGACCCTGGATGTCAGGTTAGGGTTATGCATCGGCTGCACTAAGGAGTGGGTACAACCTTATGTCTTCTCCTGGAGCATGATCCCCTCGCATGCTCCGTCTTCGTTGTCCATACCTAGATACTTCACTTGTGGGCTGTTATCCAGCGGACGGTAGGGCTTCCAGAATGGCATTGACCAAGCTTAGGTTCCAACTAACTATCGCAAACTCATTCTTTTGTTAGACAAACTAAGAGAGAAGCCCTTGTACAGTAATTGCGTGGAAACGGGACACTGCGCTCTACCACCAAGCCTGGGCCTATCTCACGGGAAATCCGATGTCGGTCTCTAGTAGATCGCAGGATCATGCCAAGGTGCTAGTAAGCTGACTTGTCTGAATTGAGGAACTCGAATGTTAGATAAGTTAAGCGCCGGGAAGTTCGGGAGGATACTCCAGGACATGAGATGATCTGATAAGATTAGATGCATCTGACGCACTTGATTGGATACCAACGCCGTTACGTCCCACTTCTCTCACATCATCTACAGGGGGCTACACGGCTCTATATCCTCGAAAGGTCTATGCTATCCCTCAGTAGACTAGCACATCCCAGGGCCCTTGGTCTTTTGCGGGAAGATGACACCCTTGTGCTATGAATGACCGTGCAATTCTCGTCTTGGCAAGCCTCAGCGGGCTTGGCCAGCGGAATTTTCGTCCAAAGCCGTTACGGCAGCATTCATAGATCCCGCCGCCACCTTCTCAATGTGGTATTAGGCCGTTGACGAGAGGGAATTAAAAGTCATGTCGAGATGGGAGGGACAGAGGATGAACATTATGTAGTTCCTTTCGCGTATAAAGCCCCGTCCCCTCCTCGAGGTAGTCCACGTTGCATTCTTCATTCAGCAACGTCATTCAAAGACCTGACTCAGTTCTTTCGCTACACACTTTCCGCCAACATGCGTTTCTCCATCACTTGTCTCATGGCTCTAACTGCCTCCATGGCGGCTGCAAACCCGCTTGCCCCTCGCAGCCAACCCTCGTGGGAGTTCCCCGAGTCGTTCCCTCTCGCCAAGCGCCAGGACTTGCCCGCGCCCGGCACGCCCCTCTATCTTTGCCACGAGAACTGCGGTATGTTAAACCACCACCAATGGTTCAAACGCGGCGTAGTGCTAAGAAAATCGTGCTACAAGGCCTTTCCATCACATACTCCCGCGAGGAAGGGTACTGCACTAACTGGCAGTGGATCTCCCGCTACGACGCCTGCCTTCAGTGCGCCAACGAGTTCAACATCTGGCAATACTACGGAAACTCGGTTTCCGCCGCTGCAACTGCTTGCGGCTTTACTGCCGTCCCTGTTAAGCTGTAAAGTGACTGTTCCGACACTCGCTTGCAGACTTTCGCACAAACCCTACTGTTTCCAGCGTCGATGGCTCTAGTGCCTGTTTTTATAGTTTATGCAGTATCAAGGAAACGCTCCAAAATGAGATGTTAATTTCAACTTCTTCAGAACTATAACCACCTCAGCCTAATATCCTAATTTGTGTGAATGGTCAGGGCGAGATAGCAACGACATGGAGAACCAAGTCTGATCGACTTGGTCCGCAGCACTACCGGAGCGACGGCCCGTTGAAATAGAGGTCAGAACTAGTCTGGGCTGATTATTTAGGTGGGGGTAGGGGGAAGAAATAATATGGTCAGGGGTTAATGTAGGTTATGGAGGTCATCATCCTATCCTATTCGTCATAGATAAGGCAAGTCAGCCGGCTTGACCTATCGATACGGGAGTAGCCGCACTGGTTTCAGAATCAGAGCTGCGAAAGGGACGACAGCATGGTTGACACGACCGGCAATACACATAAGCTAGACTTCATCCTCTTGGTCACCAGGTCGTCATGAAGGGCAGCGACGACGTATTCGACAGGAATCTACAAAGTTTGAGGCCCATACAGGCAGCTCAGTTGCAAACGCCCTCTCGGTAGGCCTAGCAGCACTGGCCATTGAGTGTGTCAGGCTGAGAGTCTTATACATTAACGAGACGAAGCAGCAAGACCCAACCTTGGCCATCAGCAAGTATGACCTAATCAAGATCCGTGACCGTAATAACATGAATAATGCGCTGTTATCTATCGGAACGAGCCAGAAAACAGACAACAAGTACATAGGGATGTGGTAAAAGTTCGATGCTGTGGGGGAGAAGTTGAGGTAGAACGAAGGCTTTCATATCAATTAGCTTGAAAGGATTGCACCTCTCGCAAGTTACCTTCTCAGGAAAAAGCTAAACTATAGAGAGTAGGCCAACAATTATGTATTGTCTGGGAGAAGGCATTAACCAATACCAAGCGACTAGAGTCAAGTTCTAAGTAGGGTGGAGTTGATTGTGCGGATTCTACGTCGCTCAGGAACAACAGATTGAGAGGGAAGATCAGCTACTACTTAACAAACAACACGGGAGTTACTGCATACACCCGTCTATGTATAAATAATCCTCAAACACTCTGTACGAATGCGCCTAACCCTAACCCTAACCCTGTGGATCTCAACCTCCTAGCTACTGACTAGGATAGGATTGTCTTAACCTCCTTGCTCTCTGCCCTTAGGTGCAATCGGTTAAAAAGCCGTTGGATTCATCGACTAAATTTCCCTGTGGACAACGGTCTCTGTTACTAATACTGTATGAGACAGCCTCATCACGTTCGTTAATGACTTAATCTCATGGGGGTTTAGCCAGTTGTGAAGAGGGGGCTCCTATCTATGCTGTTCGTGCTGACCCTCCTTGCACAAGAGAGATGCTACAGAGACTGGCGATGACTAGAAACATCCCTGTTTCCTTGTGTCGTAAATGCGTCCTATTGTCGCTTTCTCATAAGGATTGAACGTACGACCTAGGATTTGTTATAAAATGGAGCTGCTTCGCCTCTCTAGGCACTGCGTTAGCCAGCTGCACAATTTTATTGGAGTGTATCCAAAATTCTTTTGAGATTCATCATTTAGGTCAACGTTGATTGATCTACCTTCTTGTCGCTGTATCCTCGTCAAATGCATGATATGAATGACGTGTCTGAGGAGCATGGAGAAACTAGAGTTTCATATCTTGAAGACGCCTGCTACTGCCTGGTCTTATGCGATGAGGTGCACTGCAGCTGTTGCACTATGTTCCTTGACTCCGACCACTAATCTCTTTCGCACTTGCTATCGGTCTGTTCTGCCAACTTTTGACAATTCCCACTTCGCAATCAGCCTCCCTGCGTTCTACAAGTCGTACTTGGCTAATAGACTAGGCAGTCAGCTCGCGAGGAAATATTCAGTACCGCTGGGAACTCGTTCATCCAGTCTTGAATCGACTTCTCGCTCGTTTAGGTAAATACGATCTTCGACTTGAAATGGACGAGTGTCCGGTATAAACACGTCGATTGGTTTAGAGCTTGTATGTAAACTCAGAAACTGCTACAAGGATGTTTGTTAATAGACCGAGAACCAAGTGCTCTATGGCTTCAAGGTATTTACCAAATCATGCACCAGCTTCAGCTCTACGATGACTTTAAGCTGTTACTGATTTCCTGTTCTATGTGCAATGATCCCGCCCTTGCTTCCAGTTCGTTAGAAGCGAGTAGCCCACTATAACAGACTAATACATCACTCGTTTCGAGCCAGCACCTTTCATCTTTCCCGCCCTTGCGTACTTCATTTCGAATGCTGTACAGAGTGTGATGGCGGGCAAGCCAACTGTCTGATTGCGTTAGGGATACAGAGCATATTTTAAGCTCTGACAAATAACGACTAGTGTTTACTGTTGTCGATAAAGTACTCCCAATTTCATATGTCAACGAATTAATGCTGATTCTCCGCCGCCATAACGGGGATCTTCGGTGGCCGTATAGACAGGATAGTTACAGGCATCTTCTAAGCTGTCAAAATGCAGTAAACACCACTCACAGCCCTAATCACAAGCATGAATACAGATGTTGCTATAGTCCACCAACCTAGCCCAAACAGGCCGTCCAGTGAAGGAGAACCGATCGTGTCTTTTTTGCAAGTTGGGGTCTAGGACCGGGTCTAAGAGTAGGTAGATTCAATAGGTTCTTTCATGACGTGCTCGTTGCTAGAGGGCTCTTAATCCTCCTGTCCACTTGCGTCAATGTTGCATCCGAGTGTAATGTCTGATAGGCTAGGATTGAACGATGGCGGATCCCCTACAACAGAGACAGAGACAGATGCGGATTAAGTGTCCTGCGTATCAGCAGACTCATAATGCTAGTTCCATCATCGTGTTCAGAGATGAAGCCGACGACCGTACGTACCTCTACCCACCTCAACCGTGACCTGACCCGATGGTGGTGGTTGATTGGTGGCTTAAGAGGTTCACATCTGTAGCCACCAAAAAAGAGGGTGTAGTGACTGTGTCTCGTTTCATCCATAGCTAACTTCATAGAGTACTAGATGTCTGTACGATAATTCCCCCCCACTGCTAATTGTCCATTTCTTGCCATCATCCCTGCTTGCTACGGTCCGATACCTAAAGCTAGAGGGCGAGGTTCCTTCACTCATCAAGTTCCCTAGACCTTTTACCGTTCCAAACACTTGACATCTATTTCAGCAGATCATGGCAGCTCGCTCCTACCTCATTGCCGAAGTTGTCAGAACCAAAGTCAAACATTCGCCCGAGTGTATCATGAATAACTACTTTACGTACTATCATGTGAAAAGCGCACACAGGCACGTAACTCTGAGCGGCTAGTCTTCTCGAAGCTGTCTCCTTTACATCCTCAACTACCGCGCCTTCTTCTTCTCACGATCTTCACCTGGTGACCGCTACCTGCACTGTGTTCAATCTTTGTGCTGTCTCAACGCGCTCCATTTACCACGATCGCTGACGCGAAGATCAAGATAGATACCGGCGGAATAGAAAACATGGCCATAGGCTCAGATCCGAACAAGCTAAGTATGGTGACCTTAAGTTCATGAAAGCCGAAGAGTCGTAGTCTGAAATATCCAGCTTGGACGATGGTAAATCTGCCTCGGACCTTGGAAATCAATGTCGAGAACCGACTACCTAAGTATATGCTATAAGAGATTACCTGAGGCTAACGTTCAATCCTACTTTTATTCATGATAATGGAGACGGAGCAGGGGTGGCAAAGCGAGCCAAAGATAGATAGTAGATATGGCTTTAGGATTACGACACCGAGGCAAAGTACCAGTGAGAATTAGGTAGCAAGGAGAAGGCTTGTAGACTAGATTATACTTTGGCACTTGATGCGGCTGATAAGTTGAGTCTCTATGCGTTCTGAGCTGCCTAATTATTACAACAGGATATATTTTGCAGTTATTGTTTCTGGTGTCTTGTAAGTGCGCAGTCGAAACTCGACCCTAAAACAGGGCAGTTTATGCTTGAGAGCCGTAGATGATATTCTTTACCATCCCTTGATCAACGTTGGCACCACACAAGAGAATGACGCTGGTCTGACCAGTCAAGTTCCGGGCAACCTTATTGAACCCAGCAAGAGCAAGAGCAGCGGACCCCTCGACAATCATGTTCTCATCAGAGGTCGTCAAAGCCGCCACAATCTCTCCTTCGTCGCACTTGATAACGTGATCTACCACCGAACTAGCCAGCGCGAGGGTGATTGTATCTTCGTCGATACCACCAGCCACAGCCTCGGCCAGTGTGGGTAAGTGCTCCGTCTCAACAACATGGCCAGCGGCCATAGACGTGGCCAGAGCTTTCGAGTTGATAGCAGCAACGCCGTACACGGTGGTCTGCGGACTGAAAGCCTTGATGACAGAGCCAACACCGCTGATGAGCCCACCACCACCCATCGAAACGAACACATTGTCGACCCGATCGCACTGCTCAAGGATTTCAAGTCCGATGGTGCCCTGTCCAGCGACAATGTCGGCGTCGTTGTACGGAGAGATGTAGGTATAAGTTCCCGACGCAGCAAGTTGTTGTGCATGCTGTTCGGCCAGACCCGTCTCGGCACCATGTAAGATCACGTCCACGCCGAATGACTTGATCTTTTCCAACTTTGCGGGAATGACTGTCTCTGGGAGCACGACGGTGAGGTTCTTGGAGAGAGCTTGCGCCGCAAATGCAGCACCTATTCCATGGTTGCCTGTTGACGCCGTGATCAATCGCCCTTGTCCATTCTGCACTGACATCTTAGATATTGCCCCCCGCAGCTTGAAAGATCCTGTCAATTGGAAGTTTTCTGCTTTGAATAGGACTTTGGCGCCATGCTCTTGGCTGGTTCTTCTCGCCGGGATGAGAGGTGTTTGATAAATGTGGTGGCGAATCCGGTTCCTGGCTTGGACGCTGCTGGCCGCGGTTTCATAAAACGAAGTCGACATGTTGAGAATTTGAATGAGTGATGCGGCAGATGATGTTCGGACGTTATTCTAGTAAAACGGATGGTAGAGAAAAAGGTATGTTTTCCGTCTTAGGCGTCCTGTTAGTGTACGTATTTGAGTAGCAAGTTCGTCAAAACAAGAGTCGCTGGTCCAGTACTTGACCTACTGTGCATGCGCTGTGGTCTTTGGCGTCTTGTCTAGAACGAAACGGGTTTGCAAAAAAGGAATGGAACTCCGAAAGAGTGAGGAACGACATTCCGAGTGACCCACAAGACTTTCCCATGAACAGCTTAGCTTTGAATCAACTGTTATTGCGGCACGGGAATGAGTCGCCCCGTTTTACCTGAAGAATAACCGCCTATGAAGCAACGTTAATGGGAGAAGTTTACGGGCTTGACAGCTTACAGGGTGTGGTACTGTATACTATTGAGGGTTAGGAACGGCACAAGAACTTGGGATACGAGTCATTCCATCAATGTCGACACGCCCAGAAAGCTGAAGTTCCTTCTATTCACGGAGTATTCCCGAACGGGCAACGCAAGAGCGCCCAACAGTTCCCTGAGCACGCGGCTATCTGGCCGAACGCTTGTGTCTACAGTCCTTCTCACGAATAAACGAGGATGCAGAGTGTTCCTGACTCCTTTAAATCAATTAGTCTCTAGGTAACGCCTTGACGCCATAAGCACCCGAAATCAGGCCGAAGGCATCCTAGTCTCTTGGGCGTCAATCTACATATTCTCGATTTGCCCCTGTCTCTCTTAACCTTTCCCTGGGCCGACTTGCCGGTTAGTCACTAAGTCTGGGTGTTGCCACTGACCTGTTTCATAACTCATTGACTCCAAATTTGACCTCCGGTCTCTGTAACGCCATCTTGGAGTTCTGGTCTTTGATGCTTCAGCAAGAATCATGGACAGGGCTCTGGTCCCCTTAGGTTCAGAATAGGGAGCAGATCACCTCGCCCGCTAGGGATTGTGATGACTCGATAATGAACCTTGACAGCATAGACACGGATGAGGACCGCGATGATCACCACGCCAGAGACTCGAGATGGATGACAGTGATTGGCCTAGCAAGATTCATGATCCCACATGTACAGAGAGACACACGTGGTACATGACTCGATTTGTCTTGAAAGAAGAGCGGGATCGTATTTAGCTGTGAATATTCAGTTTCACGGATGGGAATCTGCATTGTCTCAAGAGTACTACGTCTAATATCTTTGTTGGGGCCGTATCGGAGTCGCTTGTGAGTATCGGTCGAGTTCTACTCGAAGGCTCTAGTGAGACTTTCGTTTATGTTACCTTTTCGAGCCAAGTCTCTCCATGGTCACTTGGCATGAAAAGCGAACATCCCCTTCATCTAATGAGAGCCAGACTCACATAGGAGTATAGCCTTGCGTTTGTACTCGTTAGCGCGCCAACTCTTCATTCAAGAACATTCCCGTAGTCCATCCATTGGCGATATGTATACAAAAGTGATCCTTTACTGCGCTCAACTTCTTGATAACCCGGACGACGACAAATTCGATACTGGGTGCAATGAGTTTCAAGAACAATTCTTTCAGTACATCGTGCAACCGTTCAAAGAGACCAAAAATATATTGGTTGAGGAATGAAAGAAGGGGAAGAGATAGATAGCAACTAGATTCAGGACTTTCAGCGGCTTATCCAGTGTCTCCGAAGCGAAGACTTGAGTTTGTCTCCGACTTAGGGTTTTGTATCATGTTTCTGCTCCTTATATGTCGTTTGTCTGCTTTGCCATAACACCACTCCAACTTAAATAAAATGAACTGTGTCAATGAATACATAAATGAAGCCTGATAGTGGGCTTATCATACGATATAATCTTGATTTAAACCGTGAAAGCTATTCAAGTGAAAGATACCATCTGCCTGTGCTCGAAAACAGTGTACATTAGGTACCGTCATACCATGGCACTAGGTAGTCTCCTGGAAGCTTACCCCACCTGACAGCGCCATGTCAATGATGAATATTACTCAGTTTCGGAGTCTCTTGCCTTAAATTACTAACACATACTTTCAGCCGGAGAATCTTATCGTAAAACTGGACATATGAGAATTTAAACTGAGACTAGGGAATATTAATATAAAATAGCATATAGAATGAATGAACTTGTGTGGGATGAAAATACCAGCGCAATATAACTGACATACATCATTGATCAGAACATTTCTTACTTCCATTTATCTTCAGTTTATCTCAAAGATTATTGGCATCAATAGTCAAATATTTGAGTCTGTCTACCTACAGCATCTCTCACCATGGCCTATCGCGAACCTATCCTTGCATCCTCCGCCTGCGCACCCCTCCCGCAATTCTCCCAAGCCGTCAAATACAACGGCATGGTATACTGCAGCGGCACCATTGGAATTGATCCTGCAACCGACGAGCTTGTCCCCGGCACGGTAACCGACCGTGCACGCATGGCTCTACGAAGCTTGAAAGCGGTGCTTGCCGCTGCGGGCAGCAGCCTGGATCGCGTAGTCAAGGCAACCATCTTCTTGGCTGACATGAAAGACTTTGATGCTGTTAATGTCGCATGGGATGAGTTTTTCCCGAAGGATCCCAAACCTGTAAGTCTTGCTGAGATTAGTACATTTTTGTCTTGAAAGGCAAATGATAGATGACAAATGCCCCCTTTAGTGTCGGACATGCGTTGCTGTCCATCAATTACCGCTGGATACCGATGTTGAGATCGAAATGATAGCAAGCTATGATTAGAGGGAGGGGCCAAAAGAACCTTTGAATTATTAGTTCCGTTTCATATGCTGATTCCTTAGTTATCCGACACGTCAAGGACTTTATCCATTCAACCCTTAATGTGCTGAACGTTACACTCAATCAGTGTGTCAATTCTGCTATTATAGTGAAGATGCTTCTGGCAGACTCCCAGGACAACGCCGGACAGACGCCTCTGTCGTTGGCGGTTAAGTTGATACTGGTAAAAGGGGATGTCGATGGGAATTCTTGGGACATCTACTGCCAGACTCTGCTATGCTTGGCCGCAGAGAAAGGGCACTCAGCAGTAGTGGAGCTCGTACTCGCAAAGGATGGAATTGGTGTAAACTCCAAGGATCAAGACGGTCGGATGACACTGTGGTGGGCAGTAGTGAATACATGCAAAAAGGTTAAGAACTAGTAGGGTTTGCAAAAATATAAAAATGGATAACAAGAAAGCATATAATCAAGGACCAGCCAGACCTACAGGTCGAAAGTGACAATTTAGCGACCGTCAGCTGCCCATCTCCTCATAGAGTCGCCTATGTCCTTACAGAAACAAGGGCATGCCTTGTAGCGCTCTCCCCTGAATCGAACCGAGCATTCAACTTTAGTTGCCTCATCCTTTCGTCAATTTCCTCTGGATACCAATCGTCAAGCCCACATTCTGCTTCACGGCCTCGACCGTCGAGTATGACATCAACTCTAGAGACTCGGAACTGTCGAGCATGTGAAAGAGCCCCCTTTGCAGCCTCAAGAGAGTCTACCAGAACGGTGACACTGGCGAAGGCGCTGTACGCTTCAGTAATGAAGTACCGTAACCTCGGCATCCTTGATACAGCCATGAACAGCTCAGTGGGCTCGTTCCGCGTTCCGCGCTCTGGCTCCCTCGTAAAGAAGTCCGAGATTGTCCATCTCTGCCCGAGTTGGCCTGAAGAGGCAGAATTCTTATCCAAGCCCTGGGCTGGTCGAACTAGACTCTTGAGAAAATTTGCATCGGCTGTGGCTGGGTTGATCGTCTGGATTCTTCGGCCTCTGTAACGAACACACAGAAGCATTGTACTTGGATCATCATCCCAGTCCGCCTCGATGTGGAATGTTGCATCTGCAGAACTTGATCCCAAGTCTTGTCCATCGCCCTCAGATAGTCCAAGTAGCTTAGGAACCGTTGGCTGACCATCAATTCCATCGTGCTTGAGGCTATCTGGCACTCCAGGCCGCACCAAGCCGTCGATTCCGACTGGAATACCGCTGACATCAGCATCGATGAGGACGAAACGCCCAATGTCGCACAGAGTGACACATGGCTGAAGCAGGCTCGAGGCGAGGAGAGCACGTTTGTCCACGAAGCCGAGGCACCAGCTGTTGCGACTGTAAACGGGCTTTTCAAACGTGGATGCGGTCATGTCACTACCGAGAAGCAACGCGGATAATATTTCGATCATGTTTTCTCGTGGAAGACATCGGAGACCAGGCTCCTTCAGTCGACTCTTGACGAGGTAAAACGCCGACATCTTGCAGAAGAATGCCGCGTTGCGGAAGCCCCAAGAGCCATCCACGACCCGTAGGCCAAGCATTGATGTGTCGACAAGGTTAAGGAAGATGCCATAGTAGTAGCCCATGAAGAATGCCTGGAAGACAGTAAAGGCGTTGACCTTGACAAAATCCTTCATATCCGGACTCTGAATGCTAGAGGAAGTTTGAGGGCCTTCCATTGTTTGGCCATGCAACCAGTCGAGAACAGAGGGGGCTTCATGACGCATAGTGCGCTCCAGAGCCTTGCAGATCTCATTGTTGACTGCAAATCCAAGAGATGAAACGAGGTCGTGGATCTCTGTTGCGACTCTGCCCGTCTCGCTTCCAGCATCATAGATGACGTATTCGAAATCGTTGTTCTCTTCTCGCAATTCTCTGCCAGGAACTAACGGCCGACAAGCAACATGCTTGGCCGCTTTCTGACCTTCAATCCAAGCTGCTCTTGACCTGTTGGCCGTCTCTGCGTCCACCGGAAATTTGCTGAGGGACTCATGCGGGAAATCCAGGTTCACGGTTGTGCAACCGCGTCGCTCTAAAACTCTAGCCAGAGGCGACTGTCGTGGAGATGATGTGAGCCAAGTGGCGTCAGGGAGATACTCAAGCTGGATTGGTGCCGAGGGAAGCTCGAAGCCAAGGCCTCGTACTCCAAGAACGTCAACGCCAAGTTGAGATAGACACCAGCCAACGCCAGCAACATCAGAAGAAGGAGTAATGTGCTGCTCTGATCTATCGGTGATCAACCGGACCAAAAACTTGACCATGTGTGGGATATCGCCGTTGGGCATGAGACCCGGGACAATGGCGTCTGTGTTGATCAAACTCCTCCGGATCCGTCTTGCTTCCGCACTGATTCCGCGGACAGTTGCTGAGGATCGCCAAGCATTGATTCGTTGGATGTACTGAGAAGCAACGACGTCTTCTCGATACTCGGCCGGCCCCAGGACCTCGAGGAGGGTGCTGCGTACAACTGCCTTGACTACCTTTGGAAGGCGGGAGGCGTCCAAGGCGGCAACCAGAGATACCATGAGGGACGTAAACTGACCCAAGGCCTCTAGGGCATTCTCGGCGATTTCCCCTTTGAACGTCTTTGCCTCGCTGTTGGCGAGAAGGAATATCTCAGAACTCCAACGCTTATTGAACCGGTTGGTATCGATGAGACCTCCTCGACGCAACAAGTCGACCTCGTCCTGGTCCAGAAGTTGAAGAAAGTCCTTGTCCCCAGAGGATGCGGACAACTAGTTGCCGACTCGTTTGCTCAATGCGAATAGCGTGGCGACATCATGATGCCTATGCCGAGGGCCATCAGCGATCCTGCGCCTGCGGTGACTTGGAGAGACATACTGAGGCTGGAAACAGATGCTCAGCCTAGCTTTAAAGCGCAGATGAAAGGATGGGGATTGGGTTGTCACTCTAGGCGGGAGGCAGAGCGTTTAAGAGCTTGGAATGTGACTGCGACCGACGCCTCGGGAAAGCGACTGCATACAAGGCAACCAGGCTGAGGCTGGGTAGACACAGAGGCCAATCAACAACGGCCACGTTAGAGGCAGCGCATACAAAACGAGGAGGGATAGCCATTTAGTGTTTTGCGTGTAAATAAACGGAGGCTATGAAATGCGAGATTCTCGGCATGTTTAACATAGCTTGGATAGCTAAACGCTTCATCGAGGAAAAGCAGGGATGGTGCTAAGGCTCATGTTAAGATCGAACCGGAACTGAGCCTGCGCAGCCCTAAACGACGATCTAATGATTAAGATATAATAGATTAACCTCATTTCCATGTTATAATAATATTATCCAGCTCTCTATAGATAAGATTTCTAATAATATAAAATAACTATATACTTTAAAGTGGAGGACGAATAGCTGTACTTTTAGTACATTTAAAATTTCCTATTACTTATTCGATGTTACAGCTGGACGTTATAACGATACTGAGTATGCAGTTATTTATTTCATTAATGATTAAGATTTCTTTTTGAACTCGCATGCAACCCGTACATGCTGTAGGCTGACTTGCATTGATGGAGGAGGCAGTGCTGATGCAGCCCCAACCGTAAGGCAAATTGGGCAGCCCTTCATCGAATGGTTTGGCTGCAACTCGCCAGGGTGTGCATGGCGCTTAAGCAGCCACGCTCCACAAGGCCAATCACGTTGGTAAATATTTTGTTGCTTAAATTAACTTGACTAGGTAGAAAAATGCCGCTTGATCCGTAAGGTGCTGAGGGGCATGCCATGATTGCTTTTCAAGAGACGCGATATCCCCTTCCCGTCTTTCAAGTCCTTTGTTCAACGAAAACGAGCTATCGCACCGCCCTTCGAAATGGCCGAAGCGATAGGCTTAGCTGCCAGCATCGCCGGACTCGTTCAGCTTACTGGAACCGTGTTCAAGCTTGTCACCAAGTTCTGCAAGGAGGCCAAAGATGCCCCCGCAAAGGTCCAGGACCTTGCTGCTCAGACCAGAGGTCTTGCAGGCGTTCTCGAGAATCTCAGACTACTGGCATCGTCCCTGGAAATCATGGACTCGAACTGCTCTCTCAAGTTGCAACATCTTGACTCGTGCGCCCAAACACTGGGTGCCATCAGCGACAAGCTTAAGAAGGCACAGGCAGATTTCGACAGCGGCAAGGCGGCGAGGAAGGTTTTGCGGCGCCTGAAATGGCCTTTCTCATTGTCCGAAACAAAAGACTTGGCCGAGGACCTTGCGAGCCACCGGGACATTCTTCACCTTGCGCTTTCCGCAGACAGCATGGACGCTTTGCTGAAGAGCCTGGCAAAGCAGGATGAACTCCACAGCATGATCGAGAGGAAACTCAGCTTTGACACACGAGTGGAACTCAACAAGAGACGGAAAGAAGTCATCAATTTTTTCCTGCGTGTGAAGCCGCAGGATTACCTCGATATCAGCAGCGAGCTCCGTCACAAAGCAACAGGATCATGGCTTACAAACAGCGATGCCACGTTTGCGAAGTGGAAGGATGGTTCAAACTCCAAGCTATGGCTAAGTGGGATTCCTGGTAGGTCTCTTTTATTTTATTATTATTTTTATTTTATTTCTTCGTTGTTTTGTTTCAACCCAATCCGTAATTTGACTGTTGCGGCTGACCAAAGTACTGGAAATGGAACAGGAAGCGGAAAGACAGTCCTCTGCGGATTGGTTATCGAGACCGTTCTTCTACAGAGCGACGAATCAACCGCAGTTTCTTATGCATTTTGCGACTACAAAAACCCCGATACCTACTTGCCCGAGAACATCATTGCTGCTCTGGCAGTTCAACTCGCGCAGCAAAGTGAGGATGCTTTCGATCTCCTTGAGGAGTATTTCGACATCCTGCACCCGGAAAACCAGCTCCAGATGCAGCCGAAGCGTGAAGACCTTCTTGATCTGATGCAGAGCATGGCAGACGTGTATGACAAAGTCTTTGTGGTAGTAGATGGCCTAGATGAGTGTGGGGATCATGTATCGCAAATGACACAAAGCCTAAAGTCTCTAGCCGACAGGTCGGAGACCATCAGCGCTGCATTCTTCAGTCGAAAAGAGGAGGAAATTCGTGAGAAGCTCGAAGGCGAGTTTGAACATATCGAGGTCGCCGCTCACACCAAGGACTTGGAAGACTACACCTTGGCCAACGTCAACAAACGAAAAGTTCTCAAGAAGCTCGAGGTGACGAACCCGGCGTTGCATAAGGACATCCTCACCACCTTGGTAAAGGACGCTCGAGGGATGTGAGTATTTCCAAAGACTAATTGTTTTCCCAACAGCTAAGATAGAAATAGGTTTCGTTGGGTTGCTTGCCAAATCGACCATATCTGCGACCAGCCTAACAACAATGCTCGGAGAAAGGCACTCATGACGCTCCCACCAACTCTGTTTGGCACATATGACCGAGTTTTGCAAAAGATTAGACGACTCCCCCTGGAAACCCAAGCTTGTGTTCGGAAAGTCCTTCACTGGATCGCTCTCGGAGATCCCCAGATCAAAATCCCCGCGCTGTGCGAAGCAGTCTCGATCCAGGACGGCGTTGACGAAATTGACAAGGACGACTGTATCGACGAAGAGGAGATATCTCGCCGGTGCGGCTGTCTTCTCCGCAAGTCTTTGGACGGAGATTACTTCGAGTTCGCCCATTTCACAGTCCTGGAGTACCTCCAAAGCACAAACGCGAAGTCGTCGGTCGGAGAATTTTGCTATTCTGAACAAGATGCATTTCGCTCGTTGGCAGAGACGGCCGTGAGATTCTTGCTGTTTCCCTGCTTCGATAGAAAGCCGACACTGAGTCAAGCGGCGGAGCGTACCTACCGTATGGAAAGAAACCAGAAGCACCCCTTTTACCCTGACGCAGCCCGAATTCCTGAGTGTTTGGTGTCATTCAACGGTCGCGACTTGATTCGCTCACTATCATTTGAAGAAGAACCGGTGTTTTCCTACATGAAGCAGCTTTTTAATATCGATAAGTCTGGGTCCTTCCTAGCTTGGGTAGTCCAGACACTCGGGTCCAGTGATGGCATTCTACCTAATGAAATTCACAGCCCAGCTGTGAGCCCGCTGCATTTCGCCGCTTTATTTGCCGTGCCAGAGCTCTGCAGACTCCTTCTACAGCAGGGCGCCGATGCTAATTCGTTTTGCGACTTTGGTACTCCGCTGTGGGCGGTAATCGCGTCTGTAGAGGCGATCACATCACAACAGACCAAGTTTTCCAGTTCTCGTGGGGGGCGTTGGGCTCAGACATTGAGCATTTTGCTGGATCATGGCGCGGATGCTTCTATCTGCGTGGGTGGGCAGAGTACTCTGTCTCGCGCCTTTGACTCGCTGAGCGGTCCCGATATTCTCCCTTTTGTTCGTCCGTCAACAGCAGTCCCAGACGATGCGATTGAAGCATTCTCTAATCGCAACCATGATCATGATCCAGATGGCAAGTTGTTACAAGCTATCCTGGAACTATCTACTGGGGTAGATGCTCCTCCTCAATGGCAACCAGTGGCGGCGGCGGCGGCGTTGGTTCTTTCTCGAAGGCGAGGCCTGGCCGTTCCGGATCACACGACAAACCTACTCCTAGGTCACTACTCGGACCACTATAGTGATGCGCAATACCCCGAAGCGCTTGAGGTTGCCACCGAAGTTGGCCTTGTGCCACAATTGTCATCACTGGTTGCGGACCCTCGTTTCTCTGTTGACCATTGCCGTGAGCTATTGCAAATTGCGGCAAAGAGCACATCCACTACTAGCGGCCAAATCGCGGGTATCCTCCTCGATTCTGGATTAGATCTCAATACCGTCGACTCCAAGAGCCAAACCTGCCTCCATGACAGTTGCGAGTCGGGCAACGTGAAAGTTGCCCAGGTTCTCTTGGCGCGAGGAGCGGATGTTTCCTGCATAAACGCTAGTGGCCAAACAGCCTGGCACGTTGCTGCATCTAATGGGCACTCAGAACTTCTAAAGATGCTCCTTGAACAAGATGGAGACGTCCTCCGAAGTTTGGCAACTGTATCTACTGATGGCCGAACGCCGTTGTCCTCTGCTATCAACTCTGGCCATGTCGAGGCGTCTCTACTACTCTTAGAAAGGTGCTCTGAAGACTCTGAGTTCTTCAAATCTAGCGACCCGCTCCTCTATGACGCGGCCAGGACTGGGTCTCGGGAGCTCTTCAGTGCGCTGCTCGCTAAGGAAGTCTATCTCCAGACTGCTGAGCCAGGATCAACCCCCATACATCACCTCGGCGCCTCCTGCACACCTGAATTCGTCCGATACCTGGGGGGAATGTATGATCCACTGTGTCTAGACGCGCTGGACAGATCCCCCTTTGAACGGTTTCTTCGACGATGGATTATCCACAACGGAAAAGCAAAGGAGGGTGAAACAATTCCTCTGAATAACGAGCTGCTGCAATTGCTACTTCCGGCTAGTCTTGAATTCACCCTGAGCAGCACACCGCCGAGGACGGTGCACGCATGGGAAATCATCTGCGAGGTTATTGGGCCGGAAGATCTCTGTTGTTTTGCCACTAACGCGTCAGACGCAGACTCAGACTCGTCAGACTCAGAGTCTAGCGACTCTTCTCCATGTGAGGACTTTTTCTCGAGGGATTTGCGCACCATTATCGATCATGGGGTGCTTTCATCATATGAGGATTCTCGGAAGAGGCCTGGCGTTGAACCACTTTTTACGGGCCTGCTGAAACGGGACGGAGTGCATTTTTGTTCACCATCAATTGCGTCCTTGATTGAGGACGTGATGGAGTTTTCCACTCTCAAGCCATCTCTGAGCGACATTGACGGCGGTCATGAACTTCTCCAAAAGGCCATTTCCAAGGACGCATCAACTCTGGTATCTAAACTGATCCAGTACGGCGCTGATATTCATCGACGGGAACTCAACGGTCATTGGGGTGATATTTCAAAGTCTCCGTTCGAGGCAGCATGTTCTAAAGCAAAACTCGCCACGTTCGAGGTGGTTCTGGCGGCCACCCTGTCAAGCCGCTTGAATGATCTGGGGCCAGCAGGCGATGCTCCCATCGACTTGGTGGTCAAAGGGTCAAGCCCGGACAAGACGTTGATGATCGGGGCACTCTGCGACAAAGGCGCCAGTCCCAAATCGGGAAACAGAGAAAAGGCCGCTATTATCCATGCAGCCAATGAAAGGGAGTGGACTGTGGTAAGATGTCTTGCAAACCTTGGAGCTGATGTTTTCGCCAAGAATGAGTCCGGTTGGGGGCTTGCTCACTACGCTGTTGATTATGGGGAGCTTGATATGCTCAAGTGGCTTTTTGGATTACATTTGGACCCTTCGCAATGGCAGACAACTTGTGACGCCGACATCCACAACAGAAAAGACGCAGTCCGGGAACAAAACTTCACTGATAACCGAGTAAGCCTGCTGCATTTGGCTGCCGATAACCAGCAAATCGCGGAATACCTCCTCCAGCGGGGGTTATTCACGGATGTCAATATCCTTACTCACTCCAGCAGAACGCCACTTCATTATGCCGCATTTCGTGGGACCTCCTCGTGCTGTCAAGTCCTCCTGGACCACGGGGCGGAACTCACCTATCGGGATGAGAAGGGGAAGCTTCCAATTGAATATGCCATTGACAGTGGCTACGACGACATCGTCACGCTCTTACTGAAAGCAGGTTCTCCTTTTCCAAGGAAACAGGTTCAGAGTGTTGGCGACGCCATCTGGAGCGTCTCAGCCAACGAGGGGCTTGAAATTGCCCGCAACCACTATTTCGAAAAGGCCATTCTTGCTGGGAACCTTGAGCAATGTAAGACGGCCGTCAGCCAAGGTTGCTCGCTTGACCATCCCCTGCCTAGCTGCCACAGATGTACGCCTCTGTTCGCGGCAATCCGTGCTGAAAGGAATGACATTGTGAAGTGGCTACTTGAGCAAAGAGCGAGTCCACTTGGTGTCTTCTGTCACCACAACGTCTATCCGGACATAACCCAACACGCCGCATCCCATCTATATTCAGCGAGGTGCATGCACGCCGTGCTCTCTGCTGCCCTTCGGCGTGGAATATGCTGGTATCTTGGGCTCACAAGCCCCATTTACTTGGCTGTGAAGAGAGACAAAATCAAGATCCTACGAGCAATAGTTTCCCACATCAAACAAAACGCTACGAAATATCGGTAAGTACAGCCAGCTGAACCCACTTGTAGCTTTGTTTTTGACTAGCCAGTCATATCTACAAACGTCATCTCGGAGAACACCTGCGAGGAAACTCTCATCATGCACTCATATCGGCATTGATCAATCAGCCGAACAAACCAAGTGGTGGCGGGTACTGGGATACGCCACTCCATCGTGCAGCTTCTGTCGGGAATCTCGATGTGTTGAACCTGCTCATCCGCAACGGCGCTGATGTGAACGCCATCGATAAGAACCAGCGTACTCCCCTAATAGTAGCTTCCCTGAAAAATCAGCTTGACATCGACAGAGAGCTCCTCGCCAATGGCGCTATGGTAGAGTGGAGAGATTCACAAGGCTATACCGCAATGGCACGGGCAGTTATGAAAGGGCACCTTGGCATTGTTCAGCTGTTAGATTCGAGAAGCGGGTTTTCTCTACATTTCATGAGTGTGATAGGAGAGAACTTGGCATCTCTCGCCAGGCTAGGTGACTCACCGGTAGAGACCTTCAAGTATCTCATCTCTCGAGGAGTTGACCCGCAGCAGTGCGATCGACAGGGTTATTGTGCACTGAGCCTAGCCCTCAACTCCAAGCTTGGGGACTATGTTGTTCAGTCACGTTTGGCGGCCCCGCAAATGGCTCCAAACATTTGCAGGTTGTCAAATCCGTTTGCAGAAGCTGCTGCTAAACGTTCGATCAATTTCTTGAAGAGGATGTACCTGTCTCTACCGCGAGCGGAGGCGCAGATGCTCATTAACAGGGACGGTTTTTGGTATGGCAGTCCACTATGCCAGGTAGCGCTCAGGAATGACACTCAAGCAGCGGAGTTGCTACTTTCTCTAGAGGCAAACATTGAGCAGGATGGCTCATCGTTTGGCACACCCCTCATGTGCGCCATTGCCTGTGGGAAGCTAGATATGGTCAAGTTGCTCGCCAGAAGAGGAGCCAAGTTGGAGTACACTGATGAGAATGGAACTTACAGGAGTGGATTTCTTGCAAGTCTGCCGCATCCGAAGGTCACCGAGTGGCTATTGGTTGGGAGATATCAAGACCAAAACAAGCTGACAAACTCCTCCTCCAACGAAGAAGCTGCGATCAGGCCATGGAGCGGCAAGAGGGCTGTCAAGGTGGCGTTGGAGAGTTGGCAGCAGCGCCGTTGGGATGAATCGACTCTTGACTTCTGTATCCGACTTGAGCAAATCAAGAGGGAGTTTGTGAGTCAAAGAGTTGTGGGGGAGCTAGTGTGATAGGAGAGGCATACCGGTCGCGATTTGCGCAAAGAAGTCTTAAGGAACGAAGAGTGGCTGAGAGTGGGTTCTGAATCTGGCTCTATAACGTGTGTTTTATTATGGCTAGGCTTGTTATAGTTTGTTATTATTTTATTAGAAAGCATAAAGTACAATCATAAGTGAATTGAATTGACTATTATGATAGTAGGGATAGACTCGTTGAGCACTTGAAGGATGTACTGTGGAATGCTTGACTTTTGTTGAGCGACGAAATGAGCTGCCAGCCTAGCGTTCAAGACCACCCATCGTTGCAAGAATGTTAACTTATCCTTCTCGCGCTATATCAGCTGGCTATCTACTCTCCTAACTTCTTTCTGGAAACTTATAAACTGGGTGAACCAACACCGCAGGCTGGAATGTACCCATGTTCCTTTAGGGCTGGAGAAGGGAGGGACTGACTGGATGGCAGCTCAAATTAGGGTTGTTTTTCTTCAAACCAAGGCAGAAACTCTAGGGGGCCACTCGAAGGGCACTGACACTGTTTTAATAGCTATTTGTCATTCAGATTCGTCCAGGAGAGGTCCGTCTTCCGGGGTTATGAATTGAAGACTATACTGTTCATGCCCAGTCTATTCAGCCTACTCTATCAATGTCTCACAAAGATGCCTTTGCAGGAACTGCTCCACCTTGACAACGTTGTCTCTCCAGAACTTATCCCCATCTTCAGCGCTTCTTCCTGGCACGGCATCAGCCTTCAGAAACAGCCCAAACTCATACCAGCTCAGGAACAACTGCGCAGCCCGGGTCTCCATCCGCTGCTTCCAGTCTGGGATGGCCCACCAGAATGCATCCGACAGCGTGTCGGCGCCGTCCCAGGGATCCTGGATGGTAGACACGTCGGCGTCGCGGCGGAATAGAGGCTCGATGAGTCGAGGCAATGCCGTCGGAAAGGGGGCGAGGTAAGTAAACTCCCAGTCGATCACGGCTCTCAGCTTTGCAGGGTCGTCATCAGATAGGATCATGTTGTGCAGACCCATGTCCGTGTGCTGCAGCACGATGGGGACTTGGTCAACCACACTGGGGATCGTGTAGAGCTTCTTTTCCACGAAAGACTCGATCTGCGGGAGGAGCCTTTCTTTGTACTCGTCGATCTCTCTCTGGGCCCTCAACGCAGCCAGGCGGTGGGTGATCCATGCCTTGAGGTAGTCGGTGGCTGACTCAAAGGGTCCTCCAATATTGTTCTGTCGGTCTCTGCCGACAGCAACAACAATTTGCGAAGGGTGGCTCTGGCTCGATTCCATGATGGCTTCACCAATTGCGTCACGAGTACAAAGTCGCTGCAGCGGAATGTTCCACAGCGCATCGAACGCGCGCGCGATCTGCTGCACGATTCGGACCCTGTCCTGGAGATCAAGGCCGTAGTAGGCGTCGAAGGCGTCCCGACCAGGAACAAACTCGGATATCTGGACACTAAGGCCACATCTGGACTTGACGGGGACGTCAAAGACCCTTGGTACCGGAAGGTTCTTGGGGATTTTCTGGCGGATATTATGCAGGATCGTGTTCATGGATGTGATACTGCCATGATAACGCAGCTGTGAAACAAACTCGCCATCGTCTCCATCTTGGATGGACCCTTTGTAGGTTACCCTAAACGAGCCGTCGCTGAGACGTGTGAGGTCTTTGACAGGTCCAAGGCCGGCATCTCGGAATATAGCTGGAGCCTCTTCCACGCTGAGAGAAACAGGGTGCGTGGACACGACGCTGCCATCGGCCTTGGCTATCTGAATGAGATACCCCTCAATGGGCTCGTCGGACCCTCTGGTTAGGGAAATGAGGGCGGCGATGAAGGGCGAAGTAGATGAGTCTTGGCTCACATTCATTGTCGTAGGTGACGGCACGGTTGTTTCTAGGACCAAGAAGCCCGCCAAAGACAAGCTGCGTCATGCGAGAAGCGAGGTCATCATCGGAGAGACTCATATTGAGATTGGGAGACTTGTGAGGTGGAAAATGAATGATGGGGATGTAAAGAGCCGGGGGAGAGATGCTATTGGAGAGCTGAACAGGGAGGCTCGTGTGTTGTGCCCTTTGTGGCGATGCAGCTCCTGAGTGTTTCATCTGCTTCCCGGCCTGGAAGATTCCTACAAAGTATTCCAATCCAGCGGCGGCCAGCCTTTGCTCCAGTCTCACTACCGACATCTCTTCGCCCGCTACAACGTGACCAACCAGCTTGGGCTGGCCCTGGTCCACCGGCACTTTGACCTCGGAGAGGGTAGATCCTAGTCGACGTTAACGGCACCTCTACCCCATGGCAGAAACATCGCGCAGATGGCGTGAGCAGTTCTCTCCGCAAGTATAACCGGCTCATCCGACCTCAATCCTGGACGACCGATGGCGATGGGCACCTGATCCCGTACGAGTTCTTCCTCGATAAGGGTTCCAGAGAGGCTGATGACATGCAGTCCGTCGACCCTGTCTTCCTGGCAGACTTCCTCGCCCTCGTCGCCACCCTCAAACTCACGGGCGTGCTAGGGCTCCGCCTCACTCGAGGGTCCGAGTCGCGGCGCATCGAGGTGACGGAGAAGAACGCCAACATCACGTTTCCCCTCCCGGCCGGATTCATCCCGCCATCAGATAGTCACTTGGACGCGGCCTGAGCTTTCCCAGACGCGGCAGACGCCGGCGGAACCGCTATTTCTGGAGCTCCAGTCACCAGAGACCGGTGTGTCACGTTATGGTACTTAACTAAAACTCACGGCAAAGCCCATTTAAAAGGCCAAGTTCTTTGAGCTCGTGATTCCATGTGACTGACAGGCATGGTTTCCGAATTAGAAACAGAGATGATGGTGAGATCTAAAGTCTGAGGCCAGGATCGTAAATTTGAGTGATGAGATAAGGACAGGTATCAAAGGCCACGCTTAGGGGGTTTAACAAATGGTTGAAATGACAAGATTGCAGTGAATATCTAGAACTAGGAGTATAATTTAATATTACTTTAGTTTAACGTACTTGATAAGCGAGCGCCGCAGACAAGCGAGCGCCGCACTTTTCCATCCTACACCTAATTTTCTACTTTATTAAACAAATCTTAACAACTTAACATGCCTTAGCAAGATAATGAAGCTAAAACACTTCTTGCCCTTCAAGCCCTTTAGAATAACCCAAAACTAAGTATCCGACGCGCCGCATTGACATATAAAGTAGATGAGCGAAGGCTGCGTTGCCAATAGAATAGCATTCAGTCTCGACGCGATACCATCCCTAATTCGTATCGACTAACCGATCTTAAGGAATAGATTATTATTTAATTCATTCTCGACCTAGATTCGCGAGGATTTCCCCTATGACTATATAGTATTGAAGAAATAGCTAATCGACTGCTCGCTAACCGTAATGCATTACCTATTAGTAAGCGCTAGGCTTCTAACTTTATTAGGCGATATTAAGAGCTTAAGATGCGTTTTTTTTATAAATATAACTATTAAAGGGCTAAATATAAAGATCTAATTATTATTTATAACTAGTTTAGGCTTATAAAGAATATAATCGTGAAGTATAGTATTAATCTTACTAATATTTATAACTTTAATAAGACTAGCTTTATAATAGGCCTTATCGTAAGTAGAATATATTATAGCCTAGGTTAAGACTAGGCAGTTATAACTAGCAGAACTATAACATACCCACTTTTTCCTTCCTATTACTATTAGATTACTAGCTTACTATTATAATCTAAGTAATCCTTATCTATTTACTAATTATAAGAAGGATTATTATAACGCTATCATAATCCAACTCTTAGCTTATCTAGATCATTACTATAATCTAGTAATCTTAGTATAGTATATAATTATATTTATTTAGTATATTAGATAAAAAGCCTTAAGCTTTTTAGCTATTAATATTATTTAGTTATATAATAACTTACTATTATATATTACTATTATAATCTATATTACTTATTATAATATCCTAATCTACTTAATTATTAAATTATATACTTTAGATCTACTCTATACCCTTAGGTTAAACTTAACTATTATATATTAATAGCTTTTATTTAGTATATTACTATATTAACCTAAGTAATAACTTAAATTAGTTATTATAGCTCTACTAACCCCCTTAACTAGCTTAATATCCGCTACCCTTTAGGGTAAATAATCCTTAAAGGACTAGGATAGAGATAATAATATAGACCTTATAAACTCTAATAATAAAAATAAGGAAAAGAAGATTCTCTACCTTTAGAATTAGAATAACTAACTTAATATATAGATAGCTATCTTTATTAAAGTATCTAAAAAGGTAAATAAAGCAAACTAAGAATGTTTTAATTATCTATATATTAAAATATAGAGACTTACTATTACCTAAATTATACTAAATCTAATAGTTACTACCCTTTAAGGAGTAATCTAATACCTTAAAGCTAAGTAAGTTACTACTTATAAGGAATAGTATAAGTAAATCGAATAGTTTAGTAGCTTTATAGTTACCCTTAGTATCCTATAACTAAGAGATATAAGCGAAACCCTTAAACCTCTATAATTACTAAAGTTTAATAGCATTCTAAAGGACCTTTATAAATATTTAACCTAAGTTAAATTATACTATATATACTATCTAATTATATTTAAAAGTAAATTACTTAAGGTATAATATATAATAAGTCTTCTTAAAGGAAAGGCACTATAAGGAATAGAACTATACTTAAGGGACTTTATTAAAAACTCCCTTAATGCTTATAAGCCTAAAACTACCTTACTATTTAATAGCTTTATACTATATAAATAGGAACTAATAAATACTTATAGGGAATAGAATAAGAAATATAATACCCTCCTTATAATTAGAAAGCTTAAGTAGTATAAGGCTACTTTAGTATTACGGCCTAGGTTGAGACTAGGCGGTCATAACCGGCAGAACCGTAACGTACCCGCTTTTTCTTTCCTATTACATAAGGAGCGCGCCATTATGGATCGCACCTACGATCTTAGATCGTCATAATCCTGGATCGTTATAATCCTATACGCCTTACGATCCTATATAAATACCTAAGTATATAACCATACTCATTCAGTATATTAGATAAGAGCCTTAAGCTTTCTAGCTATTAATACACTTAGTTATATTAAATTTACTATTCTACCATTACTAGACTATAACCTATATTACTTACTATAATATCCTAATCTACTTGATTATATACCTTATACCTAAACTTACTCTATATACCCTTAGGTTAGACCTAACTATTATATATTAATAGCTCTTATTTAGTATATTACTATATTAACCTAAGTAATACCTACTATTAGATATATCTATACTATGCCTTACTACTAATCTAACTACTAGAGGAAACCTACCACTAGTATACACTATACTCCTAAGCGTAGCTAAGATAGTTATTAAGATAGTATAGCTCTATACTCTTGTTAATAGACTATAGGAGTAGGTATATAGTGTATTTACTACCTTGGCTACTATATCTATAGTAGAGCGGTCTAGAGAAGCTAAGGACCTAGGGGAAAGTATTAAACCCCCTTTCCCTAAGCTATTTAATAGAGAATCAAAGGATATTATACCTTTCCTTACTAGGATAAAAGTATACTTTCGATTCTTCCTAATAAAACTTACTATAGGAGAAATATAGGCCTTATTTATTAGTAGATATCTTAAAGGAAATGCTATAATATAGTTTAAACTAATTATATAAGATTTCCTTGAAAATAAAGAAGATATATATAATTAAGATACTATAAATATCTTCTTAGAATAGGATAACTTCGAAATAATACTTAAAGATAACTTTAGAATAGTTAATAAGGAATGGTAGGCAGCTACTAATATCTACGAAATTAGATAAACCTAGTCTACTACTGCCTATGCTATTATATTTAGATAAATCTCTTTACGCCTTAAGTAGGATAACGATATCCTTATAGAAATCTTCTATAAAGGACTTAAGGAGGAAGTTAAGGATAAGCTATATAAAGCTAACCGACCGAATACCCTTATAGACTTCGTTACTATAGCTATAAAAATTAATAAATAATAGTATAAAAGACATAAAGAGAAAGCAGCTACTAAGGGAAAGGGTAGGGATACTCCCTATAACCCCTACTACCTAAATAATTATAATAACCACTATAACTCTTGCAATAAAGGAGGAAAAGGGAAAAACACCTCCTATAGAACTTAGTCCAGCCCTATAGAACTTAAAGCCGTATAATAAGATTACTTATAAGTAAAGTATTAGAATTATAAAAAGCTTAGATATTTCGAAAGTAAGTATTAGAAGCCTAAGACTAGATAAAAGCATAGACCTATACCTAAAGGTAAGAATGTCCGATCTACTAACTACTAATATAATACCCTATAGACTACTATCCGTACGAAAATAGTAGCCATAACTAGAGGAGCCTACGAAATGATAGGCACTAGCAACCTTACCATTAAACCCCTATCTAGCACTTAACGATATAAGACTACGGAAGATAGCGTCTATACGGAGAAACCCTAGTATAGCATTTAAGATAACTACCAACGGGATAAGGGCATAATAAGGGGAACATTTAGACCTTAGAAGCTAATCCTAGAAGGAAGACCTCGGGAGGATATTACTAGCAAGACTATCGTAATAATTAGGAAGGGAGAGCCCTATAGATAACCTACAGTTAAAGTAGAAGTCCTAGATCGATAACCTTAACCTAAAACCCCGAGACTCTAAGATAAAGAATTAAGCATATAGCTCTCTCCATAATAGAAAGAAGATAACTATATCTAACGCTAGTTCTACACATAATGAATAAACATTCCTAGCCTTAACGCAGGATATAAAGCTAGATAAGTACAATAGCTTAGGCTACCCATTAGAAACAATAATATTCAGGTACCTAAGGAAGGATACCTAAGCGATAGCTACAATAGCTATAAGATAACTAGCATCGATAATATATTGTTAGAAGATAAGGAATAAGAAATACAATAGAAACAAGCTATTATGCCAACTATCGAAAAACCATAGTAGAAAATACATACATATAATAAAAACAGTGTGCTAGTCTAGAAGATAAAAGAGGAGATGTACTAATAACTTACCTACGAACGGGAGGATACCTACGAAGGTAAGCCGGTATATATTAGAGCTAAGCTAAGGGGAATGGCTAGAACTGATCCTACTACCCTACAACTCGAAACTAGTAACGATCCGAGACTATACTATATAGCACTAAGATATAACGAATTATTATAGATGTCTTATTATTACTACTAATATAAAGCTTATAAAGGTAAGAAAGCTAAGAATAACTATTATCCTACTAAGATTCCTAGGCTAGTCCTTAATAACCCCTACTTAGAATAGGAAACATAAGACTATATCTTAGTCGAACCGATACTATAGTACTAAGCCGCGCGACTAGAGGTATAAGATAAATACTACCCTAAGTTATATATAGAAGGACCGTTAGACCTAAAGAATTATATATACTAGGAATGTAAAGTATATATCCAGGCTAAGGTTAAAGAATAGCATAACGCTAGGGATAGCACGCATAATAAGAATATAAAAAATAAGTAATGCTACTTATAGAAGAGCGATAGGTAAGTAATATAAGGGAGGATAAGCAACCCCTATAAAAAGCTCTATACATAATAAAATTAGTAATAAAATGAATAATACTTAAGCTATAAGTGTAAGTTAGGGATGAATAGCTTACTATATTAGTAAATAGTAGAGCTAAGACCTTATATATTAATCCTAGAGTGGTTAATAGGTTAAAGCTACTATAGAAAGATAAATCGGACCTATATATAGTATATAATCTTAAAGGAGATATATTTTCTTATAATTAAGGATAGGTAATATAATAAATTAATTACTTAA
>JAZAVJ010000123.1:0-118054 GCA_037954315.1 Neonectria punicea
CTAGTTTTTATATAGAGGTTATATTAATTTATAACTTCTATAATAATGTTTTTTATACTAGGAACTTAGTATATTATTTTAACTTATTTAAGGGTTTTATTAACTCCTTAATATCTATATAAAGGATATTTATATATCTTCTATATTAGTTAGTATTATAGTTCTCTAGGAACTTATAGCTTTTCTATTTTATTATCTAGGGGTAGCTTATTATTATATTATTAGATCTATATATAGAGTTTATTAGTATTTATAATAGTATAAGTATATCCTAGGGTTTTCTTTCTTTATTTTATAGTAATTATTAAGCTAGTAACTTAGTCTATTTTATATTCTAAGTCTATATATTCTAGGTAATTATTAATTATATACTAGAGTACTCTCTATAGACTATATATATTATATATTTTAGAGATAAGTTATTATAGTATCTTAGTACTCCTATTATAAGGGCCTTCTTTATATAATTCTTATACTATCTAGTACTAATAGTAATAGAGTATAATAATATACCTATTCTAGTACCTAATCTTCTTAGTATATCTATAAGCTTAATTTATAAAGTTTTATATAAGGCTATCCCTATAGATTAAGTCTAAGTACTTAGGTTATAATAGTTTTCTTTATATAGCTATAATATACTTCTAATTAAGGTATCCTTTAGTATTAAAGTTAAGAATCTATTTATTAAGTTTTAGGTTATTAATATTAAAGTTACTTTATTAGCTAATAGTATTTACTCTCTTATTCTCTAATCCTTTTTAATAAATAATTATATAGCTAAATTTAGAAAGATATTTAGTATAGTATAGTTATTATTTACTAAGTTCTTAAGTAGTTATAAAGCATAAGATATTCTTATAGTTTATATAAACCTTAATATTATACTTACTTCCTTAAAAGTAGTATTAAAATTCCTTAAATAAATTAATAATTATTAAGAACTCTTTATTATAGATAGGGTAGTTAAGTTTAGTACTATATATTTTATAAGAGAAGAAGGTAATAGAGTATAGTATTCTATTATTATTATATTATTCTATAACTCTTCCTTATATAAAGTCTAAAGAGTCTATCTTAAGTTTAATTTTATATTTAGGGTTAAAGGTTATAAGTATTAGTTTACTTATAATAAGTTCTTTAATTTTCTTAAATACTTTCTATATAGTTATATTCTATCTAAATACTTTTCCTTTCTTAGTAAACTATATAAAGGGGATAGCTATACTACTAAAGTTTTTAATAAACCTTTAATAATAGTTAGTAAATCCTAGGAATAATTATACTTTCTTAAGGTTTTCTAGTAGTTTCTATTCTCTAACTATAGTAATTTTCTTTAGATCTATCCTAATTTTATTATAAGAGATAATATATCTAAGGAATTTTACTTTCTTAATATAGAAATAACTCTTCTTTAGTTTAACTAAAAGTTTATAATCTTATAGTACTTATAGTACCTTATAGATATATTCTATATATTCTTCTTCTATTTTAGAGAAGATTAGGATATTATCTAAGTAGTATATAATAAAGATATTAAGGTATTCTTATAATATATAGTTAATTATATATTAGAAGGATATAAGTATATTTATAAGTCTAAAGGGTATAATAAAGTATTTATAAAGTCTAAACTTAGTTTAAAATATAGTTTTCTATTTATATTCTTTCTTAATATAAATAAGATTATATATACCTTTAAGATTTAGTACTATAAATACCTTTATCCTATAGAGTTAGTCCTTAGGCTTTATAATAAAAGGTAATAGGGTTTAATCTTTAATAATAATATTATTTAATCTATAGTAATTTATAATAAGTTAGAGTTTTCTATTCTTTTTAGGAATAAATATAACTAAATACCTAGCTAATAACTTAAAGACCTTAATATATCCTTTTTATAATATTTCCTTAATATATTCCTTAAGTATTTATAATTATATTTTATTAAGGTTAAAGATTTTATAAAATATAGTTTTTATCCTTTTTTTTAATATAATTTTATAATTCTATTAACTAAATTCTAGTAATCCAGTCTTAAGTTCTTCTATAAAGAGCTTATTATAAATATAATACTATACTAGTATATTCTTAAGCTTTTCTTCTTTAGGGAGTTTTTTCTATTCCTTAAGGTTCTTATTTATCTATATAAACTATTATTATAGATATCTAATAGTCCTTTAGAGCTAGTTCTTTTTACCTTTTTAGTACTTATATTATATTCCCTTTAGGGATAGAGAGGTATCTTATATTTCCTTATCCTATACTTTACTATTCTTTTCTTTATTAGTTAAAGTTTAAAATCTCTTTTTATTATTATTATAATTACTAAAGGGTATATTATCTTTATTAATATATACTTAACTAATCCTCTAATTAATATATAGATTAAATTTCCTTAGCTATAGGTAATTAAGAATAATATTATAATATTATATAAGTATAATATTAAGATTAATACCTTAATTCTTTCCTTTAATAAATACCTTTAAGTAATTAAATTCTTAGGTAATAAGTCTATCTTTATATAAGAATAAGTTACTTTTAATATTATATATTATATAAAGTTATTATTTATTCTTTTATAATAATATTAGCCTATTAACTACTTAAAGATTAATATATAAAGCTTCTACTTTATAATCTACTAATATATTAAGCTATTCTCCCTTAACTTATATATATAACTCTAATATTTTTCATAAGTCTATAGTTTTTATTATACTTAGAGCTTTCTATAGAGATAGTTTATTCTTTTATTTCTTACTTACTTATTACTCTTCTATAGGGGGTAGTATTTATTTTTTTAATAATCTTACCTCCTTAAGTAGTTATTAGAATATTATAATCTTTAAGTATCTTTCTAGCGCTCCCCTTCTTAAGTATTATCCCTAGTATTATACTATTCCTTAACCTTAGCTTAAATATATACCTTATATTCTTAGTATATATAGTATCTTAAGTTTAATAGTCCTTTAAGATATTACTTTAGATAGTATTTATTTTATACTTTAAGTTCTATAATATAGTATTATAGTACTAGTTTAATTAAGATATAGTCTTATATTTCTCCCTTTAAGTAAGGATTATTAATAACTAATTCTTTAATCTTAATAAGGTAATAATTATTTTTTACTTTTTTATCTTTATATATCTTATAATAGTAATAATAATATAATATCTATAAAAGTATATTATATTCTAGTATAATATAGTATAGTTATAGGTTATTACTTACTTTAATCTATAGGATAATAGAGTTAGTTCTAGCTAATTATTAAGGCTTAGCTTTAATATAAATTAGCTTATCTTTATATATGTTTTTATATTTATAGTTAAGTTATTAGTATATATCTTTTTCTATCTTCTATATTAGTTTACTATACTTATTATATATATATATTTTCTACTATAGTTTTTAAACTTTTATAATTATAAGGATAATAGCTTATTATTATTTTACTTCCTAGTCTTTATCTAATTCTTTATCCTTTAATATTTCTTTTTCTATAGATATATTATTAATATTAATATAGTCCTTACTAAAGTATTTATCTATAGGTACTTAGATATTAGTATTTTAAATAAGTAGCCTAAGCTATCTTACTCTCCTAGCTTTATATTCTATATTAATACTAAGTATATCTATTTATTATATATAGAATTATTAGTAAATATAGTTATCTTCCTCTTATTATAATAAAAGGTTTATACTAAATTCTTTATTTAGGGTTTCTAGAATTCTAGGGTAAGGTTATTAATCTAAGATCTCTACCTTAACTATAGGTTACTTATAGATTTCTCCTCTCCTAATTATAATAATTATCTTACCTATTAAGGATATTATAGCTTATTCTTTAAGTACTAAGGTCTAAAATTCTTTTATAGCTTTAATATTATTAGGATTATTCTATTCTTTCTTTAGAGTTTCTAGTTAGTTCTAGGCTTCCTTATTAAGTTATTCCTTAGTTTTATATAAGGAGTTACTATAGAGTTAGAGTTAATTAATTAGTATACTTAAGAAGTTATAGCTACTTTATATTATTATAAGGGTCTTAGTATATATTATAGTTTATTATTTATTATTATACTAATAGTTAGTAAATTAAAGGTTCTTACCTTTTAGTATAGGCTTATATTTTTATTTAGACTTAGGTTTCTAATACTTACTTTTAAAATATCTTATATCTTTATAGCTTTAGTACTTAACTTTTAAATAGTTATACTTAATAGCTCTAAGTTCTATTAGTCCTATAGTAATACTATAGGATATATTATTATTTCTTCCTTAATTACTTTTATAACTTTAGTTATTACCTTAGTTAGGGTAATAGGGATTATATAGTATATCTTTCCCTTTCCCTTTAGTAATTAATTTTTCTTTTTATCTTTTATATTATTATTTATTAATTTTTATAGCTATAGTAATAAATTCTATAAAAGTATTAAGGTAATTTACTTTATAGAGCTTATCCTTTACTTTATTCTTTAATCCTTTATAAAAGATTTCTATAAGGATATTATTATCCTATTCTAAGCATATAGTAATCTAGTAAAACTAAATAGTATAGATAGCTATAGACTTATCCTATCTAATCTTACAGATATTAATAGTAGCCTACTATTCTTTATTAACTATTCTAAAATTATCTTTAAATACTATTTTAAAGTTATCCTATTTAGAGAAAATACTAGTTATTATCTAGTTATATTTATCTTCCTTATTTTCTAGGAAGTTATATATAATAAGTTTAAACTATATAGTAGTAGTTCCTTTAAGTTATCTATTAGTAAATAGAGCCTTTATTTCTCCTAATATAAGTCTAGTTAGGAAGAATTAAAAGTATGCTTTTATCCTTATAAGGAAAGGTATAATATCTTTTAAGTCTCCTTTAAATAGAGTTAGTAAGGGTAGTTTAATACTTTCCCTTAGGTCCTATTATTTATATACTACTATTATAAGTATATTAAGCTAGGGTGCCTATTATACTTAGTTCTTTAGTTTATTAACTAGGTTATATAGTTATATAATCTTAGTAACTATCTTAGCTTAGCTTAGAGCTATATTATATATTAGTAAAGTAAGTATAATAATTAGGTATATTCTAGATATACTAGATAGTAAGTATTACTTAGGTTAATATAGTAATATACTAAATAAGAGCTATTAATATATAATAGTTAAGTCTAACCTAAGGGTCTAGGGTAGGTTTAGGGTATATAGTTTATAATTAAGTAGATTAGGATATTATAGTAAGTAATATAGATTATATCTAGTAATAGTAGAATAGTAGATTTAATATAACTAAGTGTATTAATAGCTAAGGAGCTTAAGGCTTCTATCTACTATACTAAAGGAATGTATTTATACTTTTAAGGGCTTATAGTAGTAAATTATAGCTTATATATAAGCTATAAGCCTAATTATAAGCCTATTATAAGCTTATAGGGTACTATATAATTAGCTTATAGTATATGTTATTAGATAAGGAAATTTATAGGTACTATAGTGGTTCTACTAATAGTAACTACTTAGTCCTAACCCGGGCTATAATAATTAAATAGAGTAGAAAAGGTAGGTCTAATTAATATTCTTTTTATCCTAATTAGGTAAAGAATAAAGGTCTAAGGATAAGACATAATTATAAACTAAGTAGGAATTCCTCCCCTATTTATACCCTATTTCCTAGCTATCTATTAAACTAATTTTATTAATAAATAGCTCAATTTATAAAGAATTCAATAATAAATAATATATTAAAAGTTCAGATTAGGTAGATATAATACTATATTATAATAGCTAGCTTAAAAGCTTAAGGTTTAGAGTTTATCCTATACTATCTAAAACTTAGAATATTAGCATTTTATAGTGAATAATAATAGCTAATAGAATTATAAGAAAGTCTCTATATAGTGTTTATATAGTGTAAGGAATACTATAAAGGAGAATTTATATAAGACTTTTCTTATAATTTTCTAGCTAGGTTAAAGCTTATAAACTCTAATAATTATAATTTAGTTTAGTAGGTATCTTACCTATAGCTATAGAGGATTTAGATAATAAGGTTAATAAAGCTATAATAACTAATTTAAGTTATTACTTAGGTTAATATAGTAAAATACTAAATAAAAGCTATTAATATATAATAGTTAGGTCTAACCTAAAGGTCTAAAGTATAATAATTAGATCTAACTTAAGAGTATAAAATAAGCCTAAATATAGTTTTTATAATTAAAATAGATTAGAATATTATTATAAGCAATATAAATTATAGTTTAATAATAGTAGAATAGTAAATTTAATATAACTAAGTATATTAATAGCTAAGGAGTATAAGGCTCTTATCTAAGTGCTAAGAGAGTATATATATACTTATAAGGGCTTATAGTAGTGAGCCTAGGCTTACGTATGCATTATAAGTCCTATTATAAGTCTAGCGTAAGCCTAATATAGGGTTATATAGCTAGCTTATAGTTAGAAAGAAAAGTAGGGGGCTATATAGTTCTGCTAGTTATAACTACCTAGTCTTAACCTAGTTTATAATATAAGGTAGATTTAAGGTATAGTATTTTATAATTAAATAGATTAGGATATTATAGTAAGTAATATACATTATAATCTAATAATAGTAGAATAGTAGATTTAATATAATTAAGTATATTAATAGCTAAAGAGCATAAGGTTCCTATTTACTATATTAAAAGAGTGTATATATACTTATTAGATTATAGTATAGAGGTATAATCTATTTACTTAGATTATAATATAAATGGGTAATTTACTTTAGATTATAGTTAAAGCTTATAATCTAAGTGCGATTAGTAGGAAATTAATAGGGTAGGTTATAATATATATATATTATATAGCTAAGGTTAATTTAGGCTATAATACTAATTATATATTAAAGCTTTATACCTTATATTAAATAGATTTATATTATAAGATAGAGTATAGTAAAGATACTATTTATATAAGCTTTCTAGCTTTAGTTAATATTATCTAAATATATAAATAGATTAAAGTAAGTTAGCCTTCTTCCCTCTTTCTTAATATAATCTAAATAATACATAAGTAATAACACATAAATAATAATATATAAATAACATAATAGAATAGCTCAACTTTAGGCACGTACCCCGCCAAACGTCACCGATCGCGGACGTTTTCGTACCCCGCACAGCCTGGTCAACCTGTCTATAGAATCTCCTATGCCTGACGGAGTTGCGCCTAGCACCAGTATTTGCATTATCAGCTCTCCTTTCATCTTATTTAGCTCGCTAGCTACCAGTAGCGCAACTGCCGACCATTGCCACCGCGCTTGCCATACGAAAGCCCTCACCGTCCGTCCACCCGCTCCCTCACCCGCCTCCAGCCCGCGATCGTTATATTTTGGGAGAAGACAACGGCGTGGGTGCTAGTAGTAAATCCTTCCCCTGGCATTGAGCCTCTATCGCCAACTATACCTAACTCCCCCACAAAGCCTCACCATGTCAAGCATCAGTGAGCAGCGTAAACGCGACCTCGACGTCAAGATCAAACGAGAGGAAGACTGCAAGCAAAAGCTCGACGAACAGCGCCGTGAGATGGAACGGATTATGGCTCGCATGGACCAGGCGGCCCGTGAGCAAATCTCCTCCTCGTCGGACGCGGCAAGGACGAGACGAGGAAAAGGAACAGTAATGAGCAGCATGGAGTCGGAGTTGGAAGCACAGAAGTTAGCCGTCCAGAGATTGAAGGAGGTTTATGATAATGCACGTAAGGAGCGGGAGCAGTGGGAGGCTTGGAACAATGAGTAAGACTTGACTTATTCTATTTGACCTTGGTCTACTGGCAGAATGTAGAGCATGGTGGATAGAACCATCGCCCGGGCTTTAATAAGCAAACAATGAACCCCCCTCCACAGATGAATAGGATGACCAGTCCTGGCACGAACCCAGCCGCGCAGAGCCTTCTCTTCCATGCCACCACTGATTGTAGGACTCTCGAAGATAGGTTGGAGAGGCTAGCTGGAAGCCAATTAGAAATAATTGCGCATCTCGTTTGTGTAAGCCGCTGAACATCGGCCTTGTATGCCTCGCCGTCGCGGACCTTCCTCGCAATCAAGTCCGTTCGACGAGGATCCTTCGACATGAACTCCCGAACGCGCTCCTCTAAACCTTCCGAGTCCTCCTGGTTGTGCATAAGCCAGTCCACGTGCGTCCAGCTCTCCAAGGCATTAGCGATGAGGAAACCCTGCTTCTCCTGCGCCTTATTCCACTCTTCTGCAAGCATCGTGCTGCCATATACCTGAAGCTCCCTTTGCCGGACAACACTAAGGAAGTCTTGCAGCGTTTCTAGAAATCGATCATAGAATAGTGGACGGGATAGAAGGGTTAGGTCGGCATACTGCAGCCATAGCGGCGGCTTGAAGAATTGCCGTGGGACGACACGGCTCCATTCCCAGTCCAGAACGCTAACAATGCTCCCTTGGTCGCTAATGAGAAGATTGAATGGCTGGAAATCCCCGTGAACTAGTACGAATGGGCCCTGGTCATCACTTTCAGCCCGCCAATCATCGACATGCTTGCGAAAGCTGTGCAGGTGGTAGAGATACTCCTCGCCAATACCGTCACTCTCGAGGACGCTACTTCGACTCTTGGCGAAGGCATTGTCCGCAAGATCGTGGAGTAGACCAATATACTGGCTAGTAGATCGCAAAGGGCCCCCTCCGCTGTATCGGGCGAGCACTTGTGACGGTTGTAAGCCCTCCAGCGCCTGTGCATTCAGGTCTATGGTCGCGATCGGGTTACTGACGGTGAAGCTGCCATCGTCTTGGGACAACAGGCGGCCGATGGCGTCAAATTCCAACCTCCTGAGCTGGATAAAGATGTCAGCCAGGGAGTGGTAGAGTTGTGTCCGTTGACCTGGTGTAAACTCTTGGTATCTCTTATGCGAGAGCTTCTCGCCCTCAACGAACTCGAGTATCATGAAGGTTGGGAAAGTTTTTGACGTGTCATCGATGGCATATGCAATCAGGTTCGGTATCGGGATCGACGTCTTTTCGGACACCAGTCTACAAGATGATTGATCGTTAGCATCGTGTCGCGAATGGTTCCTCTGAGGTTTCCAATCGTCTCACTTCATAGCGGCGATTTCGCATTCCAGCTTCTTGTCCGGGCCAAACGGGAGGTAGGGGACCAACGGTATTCGCACAACCCACTTGTCCCATGCTCTTAGAGATGAAGACAAGGGCGAAGACGAAGGAAAGCGAATGAAGTAGCAGATGTTGTAGCTCCCACGGATGGGCTCCTGGAAGAACTCGCCGTCGGATTGGCTGGGATGGTACGAGGCGGCGAGTTGGCGAATGTCGTCTATGCGAATAGAGTTGATGAACTGGGCGCGAGTGTCGCGCAGCTGCTTCTCGATGATTTCATTCTGGAGATGAGCGGGATTGTCATGAGCTGTCTTGGACATTCTGACCAAATAAAGGGGGTGCACGCATTGGGGATGGATGGATGGATGGATGGATTTCATTCCGCTTGGAGGCCAAAAGACGGAGGGAGGCTCGGCGCTAAGCGATTTATGGAATGATGACTAACGGTGTCCAAGCCCCCATTGTCCATCTCGTCACTGGGTAAGCTCGTCACGTGAAGACTGGCTGACGCTTCTGCTCTGGACAGAAGGACCACCCCTGGATGCCACAATACAGAGTTGCCCAACACCATCCATGAAACTCAACGCTGATGTGATTGATCATGTATCGGAGATGGTTGTTGCGTCAGTAGAAGGAGTGTGTGGCCGTCCTGTCGCTGGAATTAGGTGTTGTTGAAAGTGGGAGGCATGATACTACCACGGGACCTCCGCAGAGAGGTCTAATCGGCTTCGCTATCACGTGCGCCATCGGTTACCTAGGCTGAAGCGTTTGGCTGGCCAGGTACGCGGGAACTACTTGGCTCGCCCCAGTTCGAGCTAGTCCAGGCGACCGGAAAAGAGCCTAACCCATCGAATCGACCGGAGACGAGACTAAAGCGAGAACCTGTCAACTAAAAACTAAGGTGACCGGAAAAGAGCCTAATCCATGCTACCTAACCCATACTGCCTAGCGGGCTAGAGAAGAGACTAGAGCAAGCCATCGACTAAGACTAGGGTCACCGGAGAACAGTCTAACCCCAGCTATTATCATCCAATCAGCTTACTCAAAACTTCCCGGTGAAGGAATTATACCTTAAAGCATTGAAAGTAGGGATTGAGGAAGATAGATGCGGAAATGCTAATTGTAAGGACGACGCGTCCATACACATTTTTTCTAGTGCGGTGTTGTGATATAACTTGCCCGTACTTTCGGTGAGGGTATCTTTCACCGAATGTTGCACAATGGGATTGATCAGATATTCTAGGCGTTGTTAACTCTGATACTTTCCCAGTGCTGGCACTAGACTGGAAACCCTACTAAGAAGAATATCTACGCAAATTGCAAACGCCGCAAGTGCGATTTCAAGAGTGATAGGTAATAGAGTATGCGGGCTTGACGCATCATTGCGTGTAAAGCTGCGCCATGAACCGGCCCCCCCCCCCGCATAGGCGTTCTAGTCCCTCTCACGCCAGGGTTCCGAGTTGGAGCACGACACCTTACTGAGTGGATTCTAATGCAGGGCGGAGTGCTAACCTGTTCACAAGGTCCAATTGGCTAATGAGGGTTATATCCGGTAATCTTCACTAGGGGCTGTGTGAGTATTTCTTTGCTGTTAATAGATGTCTTAATGAATAGGTATATGAGTGCTTTGTCTCCTTAAAGTCTTCTATTACTATAGCCCTCCTAGACTATAGCTCTGAAGTATTTGATATTTGCTTAAAGCATACTTACCTCTCTCTATTGTCTTGTTATGCCCGCTAGTCCTAAAAAAAGATTAGCTGCGAATTCCTTAATCCAAAATAGCATCTTCATCTACGCATTGGCTTTACCATTTAGTAAGTTTGCTACTTCCTCTACTGGAATAAGTATTCATTTTTGATCTAGTGTTAGCATTGGAAAGAAAATAGCTCTAAGAGCTTTGCCTACAAGAAGTGTAAACGCCTTCGATGCGACTCCTATATTGAAGTGAATAGCGTCGGAGCTCTAATCAAGTAAAAGTTAAAGCTAGGGGCTTAATGCAGGGTTTTAAGGATCCACTAGGTTAAGTTGAGTTGAAAACGGTTATAGATTGTAAATACTGGGATAGATCAATTGCATAAACAAGCTGATTAATCCCTGCTTAACCCATTAGTCCTAGAAAGTATAACTATCCTTATGTTAGACTTGCGGGAGGCATTGCCGATCTAATCTACAGCGCTTGCTAGCTTAAGCACCGCTAAACGCCATCTCTAAAGGGTCCCCAGGGTTGATGGAGGGTGGTCGGCTTGCAGCGACCCATCATGACCGTCCATCGGTAGAATACACACACGACGCCGGTTAATAAGGATCTTAGAGGCATCTTCTCCCCGCCTCGTAACTAACATGGGTTAGCAGCCCTTGACGTGTTCTACATAATATTGCTCAATGATATAGCGACTGGCAGAAAGATAAACGCGTGATCCTAGCTAATAAGGATTGAATGCATCCTCTTCTCGCCTTGCGGCTGATATATAATGGCCGCTGGTTGCATGCAACCTTAAGCTTTATCAAACCAACAGGATACAAAACGAGCGGGCTTGACGTGTCGTGCATGCAAGGCCCCGCCATGAGTCGGCAGCCTATGCTTGACCATCCCAGGCTGTCTCGCGCTGCGGTCCCGAACGTGGGCATGTTACCTTGCTGATCTGATTCCAATAAGATTCAAGACGGGGTGCTGACATGTTCACAACGTCCAATTGGCCAATGACGGAATACCTAGCTCTGAGAGCACTGCTGTTGTATTCTTCGACGTAGCAGGTATAAGAATAGCACCCATTCCCGTCAGCTCAAGATTCTAGCCTGGAATGTAGAAGTACCGCACCTTCAGTACTGTTTGCTTACCCATACACTATAATCTCACAACACACACAACACACAATAAGCCCGGAGACCACTAACGCTTATCTGCGTTGGTCTCCTAAATGCGGGGCAAGTTGGGAGATGCCTGAAGAAGGGAAGGGAACCTACGTTATAAGCGGGTCAGTCAGCCCACATGAACGACCGAGATGTAGGCCTTACATACATCTAGTAGCTGATTTTTCAATTGTCACAACTCAGTGTCAAGCTGGAGTATCTGAGCGGGGAGTTGGAACTTATAGTAATTAGTCCTAAAACTTGTGCTAACCCCTATTGGAGGCAGCGTTTAAAGTAGCCACGTTAGTAGGAAAAGAAGAGGAAAAAAAATATAGGTCTATCGCATTGGAATCGAACCTTAGACTTCGTCTCGTTGCTGTCCTCATCCAAACCCGAAGTTCGGGCATTATCACGCGACTATAGAGTAAAGATTTCGCATTCGGCCATCCTAATTAGTGACCAATGCTTCATAGGCTATTAACGAAGGCCCTGCAGCGATGTGGCCTTCCGTTACAAGGGGAATTGTAGATCTACGATATTATTGGCTAATCTGTTGGATAGAAGGAATGGCTGCTTAATACCGCCCATAAATATAAAATGATTAGTTTCGCATATAGGATCGCAAATAATAGAACCCCAACCTACATTCCCAACCACCTCCTACTAAGCGCTAAGAAGCTTTATTAGAGACTACCTACTACCGTACTATAACTATATCTACTATCGCCGTAGGTTATACCGTTTTCCCTAGGATATAGGGAATTTATAGCTAATACAGCTTATAGATATATACTTAGAAGAAGACTTTATGTACTAATAAGGGCGGAATTTATTAGGAAGAATTAAGCAGAGAATAAGATACGAACTATAGGAGGATATATGCTGCTTTAGATGCTATAGGTTAGATAGTAGTGCGGGAAGGGATATATATATCCTATAAATATCCTACTCTACTAGATAGTAATTAAGTAGTAAGCTAATACTCTTTAATAGATTATATTCTAACTAATAATTATATATCTCCTAAAGATATACGAATTAAGCGAATTCTGTTTATTTAGACTAAAAAAGAATAAGATAATGCTAAGAAGGCTATTATTATATAAACTAAAAAGGATATAATAAGTTATCTTTCGAGCTAAGTTACTAGTGTTTAATAGGCTAATAAGAAGCTAGGGTTTCGCTAATAGCTAACGCACTCTAGAAACATTATTTATCTATACTCCTAACTATTAGGCTAATATTAATGAATTGCTTTATTCTTATAGTTTTTCTAGCATCTTACTCTATAACCTTACCCACCTAGCCTAAAATATAGAGTTTAAAGAGCTACCCCTCAAAAGAGTAAGCCTAGATATTATTAAGTGCTTTTCTAGTTATATCTAACATATCGTAGCGTATTACTAACATACTTTAATACTAGAGCCCGATAAGAATCATCGTCTTCCTAAGAAAGAAATCGCCCTTCTATACTCTCTCGAGAGATGAGGTAATGGCTACTGTATGCTATTCCCTTAGTATCGACCTAGTCGAGAGCCGTGCTAAGTTCCTGACTATCTGGAAATGCGATCGCTTAACGATATTCGCCTTCGACCTCTGGTATAACGACTACGACTAGGCCACTGCACACCATAAGGTCGACCTTCCCGTTCTTCTCATCGACTATAGCAAGAGGTCCTACGTCAAAGTGGCGGGCCACGAGTTTCAAGATGAAGTCAATACCTTTATCGCGCGTCAACACGAACTTCATGGCTAGGATGCAAAGCCGCCATATTTCTAGGACCAGACTGGCCCCGAGGTGCCAACATATGGGAATCCTCGCCGCGTTATGGTTGTAGGGGAAGATGGAACAACATGTCGTGCCGTGAAGACCCCGCCGCCTGGGTCGACTAGCCCATACTCGTAGGATCGCATTGGAGGAACTGGGCTTGCTACTCGGGGGAACTAGAGGCAGTATCCTACGCTGTCGCTTTAATAAAGGCGGATATGCAGCGGAGGAGAGGGGCTTGTAAGGCGAGACGTTATCCATACTAAGTTGCACGATAGAATGATTCTGGATGTGACAGCATACAAAGTTCAAATGGTTGGTTCGACCCTAACGGAACTTATAGGCTTGACTGGGGAATCTAATCTGAATTATTAATTTACGAAATTGTGCTTCAAGCTTCGTCATGTGAAGATGGATAGGGGTCCGGAACACACAACACACAACACGCTACATACACCCACTCTCACCCTCCCTCTCTCTCTCTCTCTCTCTCTCTCTCTCTCTCTCTCTCTCTCTCTCCCTCTCCTCCAACCCACCGTAGAGTATCTTACCCGCAACCCCATCGCCAAAGCACAATGGCTTCCAACCCGCGATGCAACTGCGGACTGCAGTGACTCCCCCGCAAAATACACACACAACGCACACCCACTCTCCCCTCCCTCCCTCCCTCCCTCTGCAACTGCTATGCCTATAGGGCTAATGCCGCCACCATCAGTGAATACGCCTCCACCCAGAAAGCAGTCTAAGTCGGACCGATTTCACTCAACATGCCGATGCACCAACCGGCACAATGTTAGTGGATATATTGCGCGATAAGACCTTGCCAAGTGTGAGGTGCCTTGCTTTGGTGGCATAGTCTACTCGTCGGAGAAGCAGCGCCATCTCTGGACGCGCTGGTGAGAGCAGCCGTAGGCGGTGGCTCTTCTCTTTAGAGTAATAGTAACATTAATACTGCCTCTCTTCTTCAGAACAATAACAGCAATACTTGCCCTCGTCTTGAGAGCAACCACATCGTCTCTAGACGTGCTAGTCAGAGCAGCACCACCTCCATCGATACACTCGCCAGAATAGCAACGTCGTGTCCATGCGTGCTGGTGGGCGTCGTTAACATGCGTGCTCCAGCGCATGCACATCCGCCTCATCCGCAGCCAGCTCGAGGCCGCCCTGCAGGCTTAGCACGCCGAGGACGCCCAGGCGGCCATGACGACGATGAACCTGACCAGCCCGCTTCTACCAAGACCCAGCAAGATAAGGAAGCCGACCCAGAGGACTGTTTCGTGCACTTCCTCCGCCTCAACTTCTAGGCCGATGAGGGCGTTTGATCCGCCCGCCTAGAGCTAACCGAGCTATTACTACTGGTACCCACACAGCTAGGGGCAACAAAGTCATATCTAGACGCGCTAGTAAGAGCAGCCGCATAATAGGTTACCTAACGCTTTAGAGGCATTCTTACAGCTAGTATTATCCTCCTTGTTATCCTTATCTAGGCTAGCGTGCTAACTATCTAAACCTAGTCAATATAGCGACTCTTAGAGTATTTAATAGTCCTACTACTTAGGTGCATTTAGAAGCTAGCAGTAGTATTAATATAGCTATACCTTACGCAGGGTTCGATAGGCATAAAGGTTAAGTTGAATAGTTAATTATAGGGCTAGAGGGTGTTTTTAACTTAAGCTTAATTACTAAGTCTAGGGGTAAGATATCTAGTTAGTATAGTATTAAATTATATAGTATTACTATTAAAGAGTATATAGATTAATACTCTCTAGTTAGTATACCTTTCTATAATACTAATAGTTATCTCTTTATTAATCTCTTTAATAGATAACCTTATTCTATTTCTTAAGAAGCTAGCTCTTTATAGCTCTTTACTTTTCTTACCTTAAGGGAGCTAAATACTTAGAGTAAACTAGATAAATATTATATATTACTAAGTTAGACTACCTTCTAGGATAGGATCTTTAATAGTAAAAATAGAAAGGTAGCTAGTAAGAACTTATAGAGTATAGCTAGTAGGATATTAGTATTTAGGAATAATATATAGAGATTAGGATAATTAACCTTTAAGTAGCCTCTCCTAATTAGATATCTTAGTAATAATAGCTTAGTATTTTAAATAGAAACTAATATAGCTTAGTAAATAATCTAAAATATCCCTTCTCTATAGATTCCCTTATATTCTAAATAACTAAGGAAGTCTACTAAATATAATCCTAAAGAGACTAATGCCTAAGGCTTATATATTAATCCTCTTATTATATTCTAAACTTTTATACTCTAGGGAGTAAAATCCTATAGTTCTATTAGTACTTAGTTAAGCTAAGATAGTCTTCTTCCTATAGTAAATCTTCTTAATTAAGTTAAGGTTAAGAAGAATAGTATAGAGTAGATATAAAGGGTATTCTAATAAGGCTTTATTATAAGTATAATCTAGCTATAAGTTTATAAGACTAATATTTATTAGCTTAATATCTATATAGATAAAGTTATAAGTATATAGAAAGGATAGGCTTTAGAGGTAATTATAAAGTATTAGTTATAGTTTTATATAGCTATTACTATTAGTAACCTAAGCTTATAATTATTAAGATAAACTTACTATATTTATAGTAATACCTTATCTAAAGTAATATTAATAAAGAGTTTTAGTATAATATAAAACTTATATATATTACCTTCTATATAGATAGACTTAATATAGGTTAAAATATTAATCTACCTCTTTATAGTAGTAATCTATAAGATAGACTTAATTACCTTAATTTTCTTATAGATAGGCTATATATTCCTAGCCTTCTCTAGAGTCTTAATTATTATAAGCTTATAATCTAGACTAATTACTAGCTATACTTATCTAAAGGAGCCCCTACTAACTATACTAGCTATAGTAATAGTATATAACCTAATAGTCTAAGCATTTATTATAAGGGTATAACTTAATTTATATTAAGTACTCTTATAGATCTTTAAAGGTATTATTAAATATTAAGGATTACTTAAGTTTAAGGGTTTTATTTATATCTTATAGTTATAAGTTAATAAAAATAACTTTAAAACTATTTAAATTATTTAATTTAGTAGGCTTATTATTACTATATAGTAAGTTATTCCTATTTAAGCTATTAGATTATAGCTTATAATATAGTAATATTAGGGTCTAAAGCTAGAGCTATAAGTTATTATATTTAAATATATATAGTATTAAAGTGATTATTTATTAGCTTTCTTAGCTTACTTAATAGCCTTTATAATAATACTAAGTTAAGCATTAAGTTCTTTATTCTACTTAGTAAGCTTATTAAGGTACTCTTCCTTATTATTACTATCTATATTATTATCTTTATTATAATTTAACTTAATAGGTATCTTACCTATAGCTATAAAGGATCTAAGTAATAGGGTTAATAAAGCTATAATAACTAATTTAAGTTATTACTTAGGTTAATATAGTAAAACACTAAATAAAAGCTATTAATATATAATAGTTAGATCTATCCTAAGGGTTTAAGGTAAGTCTAAAGTATAGTATTTATAATTAAATAGATTAAGACATTATAATAAGTAATATAGGTTATAGTTTAATAATAGTAAAATAGTAGATTTAATATAATTAAGTATATTAATAGCTAAAAAGCTTAAAGCTCTTATCTAAGTATTAAGAGAGTATATATATACTTATAGGGGCTTATAGTAATAAGCTTAGGCTTATATATAACTTATAAATCTTATTATAAGTTTAGTATAGGGTTATATAGTTAGCTTATAGTCTAAAAAAAAATATATAGAGTAAGTATATAGTTCTATTAGTTATAACTACTTAGTTAAACTTAGGTTATACTAAGTAAGGTAAGAAGCTAGAATAAGTATAAGAATAAAGAGCTAGAATAATAATATATTAAGAACTTATTAAGTATTAAAAAGTAAGGAAAAAATATTATATATAAAGAACTATATTCTAGCCTAGCTTAATTATTCTTACTTACTATATTATTAAGTATAAAAGTATACCTAAAAGACTTTTATAATTTATTTAGTAATAAGTATATAAATTTATTCCTAACCCTTTTTTATATTAGCCTATATTAAGTTTTAGTAAACTTAGTTTACTCTTTATACTTATAAGATACTTTTATAAATTCTTATAGTATAATTCTAAAGATATATTTTATAATTTAAAGATATATTATAAAGATAGTAATATAGCCCTTTATTCTCTTAGATCTTAGATAGGTAATAATATTTAAAATGCTTACTTAGATTGCTAGTAGAGTAAAATTATCTAATAAGACTCTAGATAGTTAGATTAGAAGATAGGAGAGTAGTAGCCCTACTAATATAAGCAAAGCATCAGTAAGGCTACTCTTTCTCTTCTTTAGCCAGGCGTAAAGGTATCATACTTAGCTTAACAGCACGTTGCTATAAAATTTGTTTAGGGCTACAGCTCGGTCGCTATGGCTAGGGTCTAAGGCGGATCTAAAGCTTTCCCCGGAGTTCTCCTGCTGCTTGACGTGCAGGTAATGGAGACTCGCAAGTGCGCATAGTATGATAGTCGCGTACCAAGAAGAGGGCCGGATCTATGGTTGATCCGGCCCCATTGGGGAAGATTTAATCCCCGCATTCAGAATTCACCCAACCTCCCACGCACCCACACATACACCTCCAAGCAAACACACACAGGCACAGTCTTCCTTCCTCTAGCATGGGACTATCACCCATCGCAGTTTTTATCAACAGCCGTGTTGAAGTCCTGATAAGGACTGATCACTCTGTCATATATACTGACAAGGCTGAACCGAACGTCGTTCTAAAGGCGGAAACCATATGGATCGATAGCAAGCCCTACGGCCCGCCATCAATAGCGGCGTAGACTAGCTACGACCTCTGTCGTGAGCACGACATCTACCTAGCTGTTGGTAGCCACCAGTGCATCACGAGATGCTTCGGCCTCATCTATGGCGATAATGGCTATGCTATCGCGCTGAAGCTTGAACGTACGCCTAAGGGCAATCTGCAGCACTTCATTGAGGAAACCACAGAGATCCCCTCAATGTGCCGGCGCTTGGAGATGGCGGCTGCCCTTACTAAGGTCGTTGTATACCTCCATTCTCGTGGCGTCATCTGGGGAGACCTCTCCACTCGGAATGCCCTTATCTTTAATGACGATAGCCTCAAGATTTGCGACTTTGCTAGTTCGGCTCTTGAGAATGTATATCCCCAATTCGGGACCCATACATACGAGCCGGGCTATTGTCCTGCCTTACCAGAGGACGAAGTTTGCACATTATCCATGATGCAACGGGAGTTATACGCCCTTGGGTCGGCTATCTATGAAATCACCGCGTGGAAATTCCCGTACGCGGATATTAGCGGTGATATTTGGGATATTGTTGAGAGCGGTACGATGCCCATCATAGCGGACAACAATGTTGCTCGTGACATCATCACGCAATGCTGGAACTTTGAATACGACTCGGCAGGGGCCATAGCAGGTGACTTAGCTGCCGTCTTCGGGAGGCTGACGAACAAATGAGTCAGGTCACACAGATATGACCACGACGTGAAGCGGGCATGCTTCTTTTTCCTTCGTTCAGGTCAATAGCTAGCTGAAGTCTAAGATGCCCGAAGCATCCGGATCGTCTCGGCCGTCCGAGGTCATCCGAGGTCATCGTCGTTTTCCTTGACTATAAGACTAACCCAAAGACCCTCATTAGATAAGAAGAATATCAAGAGCTTCTCATACACATGATCTTATCCATTCACTTGATGCAACATAGCTTGTTCCAAGAACGTTTCCAGGTGCCAAACGAATGAATAAAGAGATAACTCAGTTCTGCCACATGCAGACAGTCCATCTCCATCTTGCTGTGTGTTGGCTGATTGCGAATACTGCACAGAACCCTAGTGGGCTGGCGGCATGCGCAATGGCAAGACGAAATCGCGCGTTGGATGACAGCCTAGATTCATTAGAAAAATCAGCAATCGAGCCGGCAACCTGCCAACAAGGGCCAGCCAGTGACCGTCTCACCTTGAAGCAGCAAAGACTAGCCGCGTAGATTTAGCATTGGGGGCAAGAACCGCTGGATTTGTAAGAACCCATGACAGTCTTGCTTGGCGTGAGGTTGGGACACAAGGAGGACATGAAGGAGTCCACCACTATGTAAACCTTTCTCTCTGCCCTCATCTCCCTTCACACATTACAGGTCCGCGTGCTGACCCGGCGTCCGCAATCGAAGGTACAACGGTCTTCCGCGCATCCAGGGCGAAATGCATGTAAACATGGATCACGTCAAAGAACTGGTGAATATCATTGCTCGTCATCACCAGCTTGGGAGGTTCAGCTTCCACCTGCTTCATCGACATGATCCTATCGCGAATGACACGGTCAGGCTCGAGACGGACCTTGGGGTCATGCACGGCAAATGGAACAAGGCTACTTCGATCGACTCCCTTGATCTCCGCAGCATCCATGGAGTTGTCTTCATGTTCATCCCCCAGCAAAACCGGCTCGTTCCTTTCGAGTTTGGCGAGGGTCCGTCGCCGGTCTCCGCGAGCGACGTGAATGATAAATTCGTTCAGGAATTTACCGGCTACCTCAACAAGAACAACCTGGCCGACATGTTCGCGCTTGAGGTTGTTCATCCAGCCGAAGGGGGCCAGCCAAATGAATGCACCGCGGAGGTCGAGGTGGACAAACTTGGTACCGTCGTCCTGCCGAAGTCCATGGTGAACGCGAAGGAGTTCCTTCCTACAGGGTGGCCCGGGACCCTCCAGCCTGGCGATAGCCAGCCCCCGGCGGGCCAATCGTGGGCCAAGAAGGTTGACGAGTCCCATCAAGTTTTTATCAACAAGTCGATAGGGGCCGCAGGAGAGCTAGTCGACGAGTTGGTCCGCCAGGGGATCATCAAAGTCTGAGGTATACCCAGATGCCTAGGCCAGTAGCTGCAAGCGTTGGAGACCATATTCCGCATCAATGCAACGGTCGTTACTGATTTTTCCATTAGTCTGTGTCCTGCTTACCGTCATTTTCTCCTACTCCTTGTTCCGGCTGTCTTTACCGCGCGTTCGAAGCTATAGCATATCCTTTAGATCAGAGGAAATACACATCTTAATGCTCTATCTTCTCAAGTCCTGTTTGGGTGCCTTGTGAATGTACATACGAGCGTAAGATGGTTTAGTAAAACTAGGGGCCATAAAGTAGTTGATGCACCTAGGGAATAAACTACTTAACGTCGAATCATCTCTTTTAAGGGCCCGAAATTAAGATAATATGCCGTGCAACACAAAGGCCTCAATATTCTGAATGCCACAGCCCTGCTAATGAACCCAAGACTAATGACGGGCTGCCCTAACGCAGGCAGAATGCTTCAAGGCACACAAGTTCCTGGTTTCCATCGTCTAGAGGCGCCGCATTGTCCCTCTCAGGCCGACGATCAAAGCCAAAAGTTCGGAACAGGCCGAATTTCCTCCCAACTTCGATTGCCCGCCGATCAGTATCCGAAACATGTCCAATAACCTCGTCAAAAGTCTTCCAGAACTGCGTCCGGAGGTAGTCATGCCTTGGATGGAAGAGCCAGCATGATGACGTCTGGACGCCAAGAATGGTTTCAAGGCCCCCGAGCGACGTGCCGAACGGGGCAATCTTCGCGTCGGCCCAGTCAACGATACCAGTGATATGGCCAGTTCCCTCATCCACATGGATATTCATCTCCAAGAGATCATCATGGTTGAGTACCATAGGATAGTTAGACCGAAAGAGCAGCGGGAGCCCTTGGCGTACCTCATTTAGGCTTGGTTGAAACCGCTCAGGCAAAGCTTGGGATAGTTGATCAAGGATCCAGGTGTAGTGGGCGAATAACTCGCGAGCTGTCTCTGCTGGCTGTTCTAAGGCTGGCCTATTCATCCATGCTAATGCGAAGAATCTAGTCTTCTAATCAAAGGGGAGCTCAGTGAGATGGGGATACACTTGCTGACCTTGCAAAGTCCTGTACGGTTCGAAGTAGATATTGTTCCATTTTGGAGGCAAGGAGTTGGCGCCTGGCACGTGAGAAGGCAACCCCGGAAACAAAATCCATCTCATACACGTAGACATCGGCCAATATGCCATGGGGCTCGCAATTAGGGACGAACTCCCCATAGGTTTGTCGTGCTTGGTTCATGAGTTCAAGATTCAATGCTGACCGGCGGAATTGGATGACTTTTGGGCGCTGACTGGTGTTGGCTACCACGGTATAACTAGTCTCGCCCTGGACAAGCGTGGGAGAGACCGGACTCCCCGTAATTCTTGTAGCAGTATGATCGCAGTCATTCTTCGTGATGGATTTTTGCTGACGGAAAAAGTTGGTAATCTGATATCTGGACAATACGTCAATATCCTCCGCGCTCACTGCGCACTGAGAGATATCCATCAGGTAGGGAATGCCAGCGCCAGAGTGGTCGAGTTGAAAAGGAAGTGTTAATGCAGGACGAGACAAACGAAAAACGTGGAGGTCGTAGAAATCCCCGAATGTTGCCTCAGGTAGCCATAAATGCTTTGGACCCACATCTTGTTCGGGTCCCTTGCATTGTAGTCTACCTCAGAGTTCCCTTTCACACACTCCAGTCATGAACTCGCGAACAACCAGTCAGATGCATAGCTAACCCAATGCCACATGTCCAGATAATACAAAAAACGATAGGAAAAAAAGAGGAAAAACCCAACACGAGCTAGCTCCAACGCTAAACTCCGGCCAAATCATCGCCATGACAAGGGCGTCAGGTTAGGTGCTCCCCAAGTCCGTAGACATCTCACCCGCTCAGCAGTGTTTGATGATCCAAGGATGCTATTGGACCTAGTGGAGAGACAGTCTCTTTTAGGGGTCAACGATGAGTAACTTCATCATGTTAGTTTCTTCTCCACAGCCGATCAAGTTCAGGGACACTCACTTTCTTGATAAGATCTGCCGCCTCAGCGCTAACGAAGGAGGGGGTTTTCATATCCGCCCTGGCAATTCTCCTGGTTGTCATAACGGGTGTATCCTCAAATGGCGCCTCGCCCACCAGAAGTTCGTAAGTCAACACGCCCAAGGACCACAGGTCAACCTTCTCGTCGTAGGAGTTGCCCGGGCTGCGCGGCACGATCATCTCTAGCGGCAAGTAGTCAAGTGTGCCGCAGTAAGTGTTCCGGCGGTTGCTAGGCGCGTGAACGCTCCAGCCGAAATCCGATATCTTGATCGCCATGGATGCCGACCAAAATGTTCTTAGGCTTGATATCGCGATGGATAACATGCTTACCGTGCAAATAGCGCAATCTACTGAAAGTCCGTTGAAAGTCCGCACGACTCCATCTACCCTGAGCTCGCCAAGGAAAGTTTACAAACACAAGTTAGCAGTCACATGTGTCTTTACCGCACCTTTACGTCATAACTCGGTCACATAAACAACCCCCGCCTGGTCTTTACTTATCCACCTCACTTCTCTCTACCTATCCTTTGCATCCTTCGCATCTCCATCATCAACCCATCTATTGCCTAGCTTAATTCTTTTTGCACGCTTTTTGCTTTATGCCTTTCTAGTATTAATAGTATCGATAGTATTAATAACCATCCTTACTCTCAAACACACACTTCACTCTAGTTTTTCGCAATACTTTTTTCCCTATAGCTTACTTCCTCTAACTCTAACCCTAACCCTAAGCCTTTAACTTTGCGAACACCTACTAAGAACTTCTAGCTAGGGTGGATAGCATTATAAACACTACTAAGGAACTTCTCAATAGCTAGCAAGAACTTTTCAATAGCTAGCGAGAACTTTTTAATAGGATAGATTACCTAAATACTAGTATTAATATTAGAATTTATACCCTTAATATACGTTTTAATTAACTTAAGGCTATAATAAACCACTATATAAATTAACTTAATACCTAAGTAAATATACACTTAGTATAATATATAATTAGAATTAATACCTAAATAATATAACTTACCTTGCGAGTTCTGCCCCACTCTTTAGGTTGTATAGGCTATAGGCATAAAGCTCTACTAGACGCTAGAGATTAAGCAGCTCGCTAACATTCATTAGCTAATTACTATAGCATTAATTTAATTAATAATGAGACTTATAGCTAAATATACCTCCTTCTTTGCAATTTTGCTATCCCTTATGATATCTGGAGGCATTCAATAGTATAGTTCGCTAATGCTTTCCTACACTTAGTTAGATAGAGACTTACTTCCTATTTTAGGTTGTTATAATAGCTGCTCTAAAACTGGGAATATTTAAGCTAGGCTGTATAAAATAAGTCTAATAATGCCTAACGCTAGCTAAGAGTGAGGTAAGTATGGATAACTCTGCCTAAACTAAGACCTCTAGGAATTTTCATAGCGCTAGCTTTTTATAGTAACTAAAAGTAGCGCTTAGGGAACTTTATTATAGAGTTATATAATATAATAGCTGCTTCTCTAAATTAAATATACTTTATACTAGTAGAGAGTATAGCTAAGGTATTATCTTTAAAAGTTAATAGAACTAAATGCCTATCTATCCTTAATAATAAAGCTAAAATATTATTATTAATATTATTAGATATATAGATAGGCAAGAGGAAGCTTATAAGTTATTATTTAAGATTATAGAGTAACCTATCTATAAATTTATATATAATAGAGGCTAGGCTAATAAAAGTAACCTTAAGATACTAATTAGCTAGAAGTTTAGCTTTTAGTTTATTTAAGCCTTTATTATACTTAAGTAAAGAGTTAGTAAAATCTCTATCTAAGAAAGGGAATCTTATAAGAGATACTAATAAAATATCTCTATACTAGTATAGAAGTATTTTAAAGCTATATAATCTTTATACTAATAATAAAGGTAGAGAGTAGCTAGTAGTAAGGTATAGATTTAATAAAGGGCTAAAGGATTAGGAACTAAGGCATTGTTTAGAGCTCCTACTATCCAGAGTTATAGTACTTTTATTATATCTTCCTTATCTTTATAGTACCTAAGTTTATATAAAGGCATATCGAAAGCTACTATAACTCTAATCGCAATAATGAATAGGAATTAAAGTAACTCTTTATTATCTTTAGTAGTGCTAGTAGCTTTAGCTAAGATACTTAGTTTATAACTATAATATAAACTATAAAGCTTTCTTAGTAAAAATAGGAGTAAAGAGCTAAAGATAGAGTAGTAATTAGAGATAGTATAGTTAATAAACTCTAGTTTTAATAGTTGCTTAAGTATAGAAGCCTATAGATATCGCGTCCTAAGGGGTAGTGGGGATAAAGAGAATATATTATAAGAGACCTTAGTAAGTAATAGCGGTTTAGGGTATTTCTAGGGAGGGTATAAAAGAATTATAGTATTACTATAGAAAGAAGAGATAGTTTAGGTAGCTTAATATATTTATATCTATAGCTACTATTTATATACTAGCTAGTATTAGAAAATAAGGTAGTTTTCTATATACCTTCTAATAGTTACTTATATATATTAAGAGAGTTAAGGTTAAGTGCTAATTAGAGCTATAGCTTACTCTCCTAGGGTATTATTAGTATTAAATATCTTATTAACTCTAGTCAATAGGTAGTAAGGGTATTAATAATCTAGAAAAAAAGACAAGAAATTAAATAGGTCTTAGTAACTTAATATTAGGTAAGACTATCTATTTTAATTAAAATGAATTAGAGAGGAATAGGTTCGTGACTAGCAATAAGGCATAATAATAAGGGGACTCTATATTTTATTTATATTTATAATAAAAGACTATAGTAAGTAACCTATTTTAGTAAAAGGATATATTAAGAGCTCTTTTATAAAAATTTAGAAGAAATATAATTTATACTAGACTTATGGATTAGGTATAGTAAGAGAAAGACTAAGGGAGATAAATAGATAAGTATATAGATTTTATTATATCTACTATTAAATTTTACTTTATATGCCCTTTATATCCTTATTTTTTATTTACCCTTATAATATTTCCTACCCTTAAAGTATTAATAATACTATTCTCTTTTCTTAGACTACCTTAATAACCTTATTCTAGGTATAAGAGAAGAATGCCTTATAGTCCTTTTTCTAGTTAACTAGTAATCTATTAGGATGCCTATACTATAGCCTAGGGTCTAACCTAAAGTGTCTATAGTAACTACTAAATACCTTTATATAGTAATTATCCTAAGGTTTTTCTTTTAATATAATAGTACTATTACTATCTAAGTATAGATTAAAAACACACACTTCCCTATAGCTAAGAGCAGCTAAGCTCTTCTATCCCTAGCATCTATTAGCACCTTATATATACTCATAATAAAACTTACCTTCTAAAAGATTAAGAGCATTACTATCACGGCCCGGGTTGGGACCAGGCGGTCACAACCAGCAGAACTATAATGTACTCACTTTTTCTTACCTATCACAAGAGGATTACTTAGATTACTACTATAATCTAGCGATCCTTCCCTAAACTGCTAATTATAAAGGGATTACTATAACCTCATTATAATCTAGGACTATAGATCACTTAGATCACTACCGCGATCTAGTAATCCCAGTATAGTATATATACACATTCATTTAGCACATTAGGCAAGAGCCTTAAGCTCTTTAGCTATTAATATACTTAGTTATATTAAATCTACTATTCTACTATTACTAGACCGTAACCTATATTGCTTACTATAATATCCTAATCCACTCGATTATATACCTTATGCCTAGACCTACCCTATATACCCTTAGGTTAGACCTGATCATTATATATTAATAGCTCTTATTTAGTATATTACTACGTTGACCTAAGTAATACCTACTATTAAACATATCTGCACTATGCCTTACTACTAATCTGACCGCTAGGGGAAACCTACCACTAGCGTATACTATACCCCCGAGCGTAGCTAAGATAGTTGCTAAGATAGTGCAGCTCCGCACTCTCGTTAACGGACTACGGGAGTAGGTACGTAGTGCATCTACTACCTTAGCTACCTTGTCTACGGTAGAGCGGCCTAGAGAAGCTAAGGACCTAGGGGAAAGCATTAAGCCCCCTCTCCCCGAGCTATTTAATAGAGAATTAAAGGATATTATACCCTTCCTTACTAGGATAAAGGTATACTTTCGATTCTTCCTAACTAAACTTACTATAGGAGAAATATAGGCCTTATTTACTAGTAGATATCTTAAAGGAAATGCTATAATATAGTTCGAACTAATTATATAGGACTTCCTTAAGAATAAAGAAGATATATACGATTAAGATACTATAAATATCTTCTTAGAATAGAATAATTTCGAAATAGTACTTAAAGATAACTTTAGAATAGTTAATAAGGAATGATAGGTAGCTACTAATATCTATAAAGTTAGATAAACTTAGTCTACTACTACTTATACTATTATATTTAGATAAATCTCTTTATACCTTAAATAGGATAATAATATCCTTATAAAAATCTTCTATAAAGGACTTAAGAAAGAAGTTAAGAATAAGCTATATAAAGCTAACTAACTAAATACCCTTATAGACTTTATTACTATAGCTATAAAAATCGATAAATAATAGTATAAAAGATATAAAGAGAAAGCAACTACTAAGAGAAAAGGCAGGGATACCCCCTATAATCCCTATTACCTAGATAATCGTAACAACTACTATAACTCTTATAATAAAGGAGGGAAAGGGAAAAACACCTCCTATAGAACTCAGTCTAGCCCTATAGAACTTAGAGCCATATAATAGGATCACTCATAAGTAAAGTGTTAGAACTATAGAAGGTTTGGACATTTCGAAAGCAAGTATTAGAAACCTAAGACTAGATAAAAGCACAAACCTATACCTAAAGGTAAGAATATCCGATCCACTAATTACTAGTACGATACCTTATAGACCGCTATTTATATAAAAATAGTAGCTATAACTAGAGGAGCCTATAAGATAATAGGCACTAGTAGTCCTACTATCGAACCACTACTAAGTACTTAATAATATAAGACTATAGAAGATAGTATTTATACGGAGAAACCTTAGTATAGTATATAAGATAACTACTAGTAGGATAAGGGCACGATAAGGGGAATATTTAGACCCTAGAAGCTAGTCCTAGAAGGAAGACTTTAGGAAGATACTACTAGGAAGACCATTATAATAGTTAGGAAGGGAGAACCCTATAGACGACCTATAGTTAAAGTAGAAATCCTAGATTAATAACCTTAACTAGAAACCCTAAGACTTTAGAATAAAGAACTAGGCGTATAACTCTCTCTATAATAGGAAGAAGATAACTATATCTAACGCTAGTTCTATATATAATGAAAAAACATTCCTAGCCTTAATGTAGAATACAAAGCCAGACAAGCACAATAGCTTAGGCTACCTATTAGAAATAACAATATTCAAGCACCTAAAGAGGGATACCTAAGCGATAGCTATAATAACTATAAAATAACTAGCATCAATAACATATCATTAGAAGATAAGGCAGAAAAATAAGAAATATAATAGAAATAAGCTATTATACTGACTATTAAAAAACTATAGTAGAAAATACATATATATAACGAAAACGGCGTGCTAGTTTAGAAGATAAGAGAAGAGATATACCGATAACTTACCTACGAACGGGAAGACACCCGTGAGGGCGAGCTAGTGTATATTAGAGCCAAGCTAAGGGGAATGGCCAGGACCGATCCTATTATCCTACGATACGAAATTAGTAATGATCCGAGACTATACTATATAGTACTAAGACATAACGAATTATTATAGATATCTTATTACTACTACTAATATAAGGCTTATAAAAACGAGAAAGCTAAGAATAACTATTATCCTACTAAGATCCTTAGGCTAGTCTATAATAACCCCTACTTAGAATAGGAAACACAAGACTATATCTTAGTTAAACTAACACTATAGTACTAAACTGCGCGACTAGAGGTACGAAATGAATACTACCCTAGGTTATATATAGAAAGGCTATTAGACCTAAAGAATTGCGCGCACTAGGAATGCAAAGTGCATATCCAGGCTAAGGTTAAAGAATAGCATAACGCTAGGAATAGCACGCACAATAAAGATATAAAAAACGAGTAATGCTACCTATAGGAGAGCGATAGGCAAGCAGCATAAGGGAGGATAAGTAACCCCTACGAAAAGCTCTATACATAATAAAATTAGCAATAAAACGAATAACACTTAAGCTATAAGTATAAGTTAGGGATAAATAGCTTACCGTATTAGTAGATAGTAGAGCTAAAACCTTGTATATTAACCCTAGAGTGGTTAATAGGTTAAGGCTACTATAGAAAGACAAATCGGACCTATATATAGTATACAATCTTAAAGGAGATATATTTTCTTATGATTAAGGATGGGTAATATAATAAATTGATTACTTAAAGGTTCTTATTAATAGATAAAATTAAGGTATTACTCTTAATATTCTACTAATATCCTAATATAATATTATTTTAGGGTACCTATAGCTAAAGAAATTCAACCTATATATTAACTAGAGAACTAGCTAAGTATTAGTTAACCCTAATAAAGTACTCTATAGTAATAACGAAAATGACTTAACAAAAGGAAAGAGATCTTAAACCTTAACTCCTAAAGAAATAGAGAGCGAGGACACGCCTAAGGATATAATAGATACCTTAGCACCCCTAAAGAGAATATAACATAAGCACTAGAAAGGTAAGAAAACATAGCTTAAATGTATAATTAAATGCCTTTAATAATAGTTTATGTAGATAAATAAAGACCTTAAGAAATATAAGAAAACGCCTAAAGAAGAATAACTTAAGAATGTACTAATATAGTACTATATCTATAAAAAACTCTTTATAGAAGAACTTAAGACTAAACTACCCGAATTTAGTTAATAGGACTATAAAATTATACTAAAAGATAGAATATTACCTATATTTTATAAAATATTTAATCTTAACGAAAAGTAACTTAATATACTAAAAGAATATATTAAAGATATACTATAGAAAGGATATATTAGGATTTCTAAGTTATTAGCTAGATATCTAGTTATATTTATTCCTAAAAAGAATAGTAAGCTCTAACTTATTATAGATTATAGATAATTAAACGATATTATGCTTAAAGATCGAATCCTATTACCCCTTATTATAGAGCTTAAGAACTAACTCTATAGTAAGAAGGTATTTATAGTATTAGATCTAAAGGGAGCGTACAATCTTATTTATATTAAGGAAGGATATAAATAGAAAACCGCCTTTCGAACCAAGTTCAGACTTTACGAATACCTTATTATACCCTTTAGACTTATAAATACACTAGCTATATTTTAATAAATAATTAATAATATACTATAAGAGTATCTAGATATATTTATTATATACTATCTAGATAATATCTTAATCTTCTCTAATTTAGAAGAAGAATATATAGAATATGTCTATAAGGTATTATAAGCGCTTTAAGATATAAAACTACTAGTTAAATTAGAGAAAAGTAACTTCTATACCTTAGAAATAGAGTTCCTTAAATATATTATCTTATATAATAAGATTAAGATAGATCTAAAGAAAATCGCTATAGTTAGTAAGTAGAAAAAACTAGAGAATATTAAGGAAGTATAAGCCTTCCTTAGATTCGCTAATTACTACTAAAGATTTATTAAAAACTTTAGTAATCACACTATACTACTTACTAAACTTACTAAGAAAGGAGTAGAATTCTAGATAGACACTACTATAATAAAAGTATTTAATAATATTAAGAAACTTATCCTAAGCGAGCTAGTATTAGTAACCTTTAACCCTGAATAAGAGATCGAACTCGAGATAGATGCATTAAACTTTATATAGGGCGCTTAGATTAGATAAAGGGATAATAATAGACTACTATACCCTATTGCTTTCTTCTCCTATAAGATATATAGTACTAAACTTAATTACCCTATCTATAATAAAGAATTTCTCGCAATTATTAATTTATTTAAGGAATTTCGATATTACCTCCTAGGAAGTAAGCATAAGATTAAGGTCTATATAGACTATAAGAATATCTTATACTTTATAACTATATAAGAACTTAGTAGATAATAATTATAATATACTAAATACTTCTTAGAATTTAATTATATAATTATCTATAGAAAAGGATTAGAAAATAGATAAGCTAATACTATTAGTTAATAAAGTGACTTTAATACTAATAAACCTAAAATAAACGAATAAATCCTTAACTTTAATAATAAAGGATACCTTAAGTAAAAGTATATTATAGCTATATAAAAGATATAATCCTGACCTAAACATCTAGCCCTAATCTATAGGGATAGCCCTACGTAGGACTTTATAGATTAGGCTTATAGATATACTAGAGAAATTAGGTATTAGGATAGACATATTATCATCCCCCACTACTATTAGTACTAAATAGTATAAGAACTATATAAAGTAGGACCCTATAATAAAAACACTAATATACTATACTAGCTTATCGCTAAAACATATAATATATATAGACTTTAGAAAGCACTTTAGTATATAATTAATAATTGCTTAGAATGCTTAGAAAAGGACTATAACTAGGATTAAGTTACTAGCGCTATAATTACTACTAAATAAAAAAAGCAAACCTTAGGGAATACCTATATTATTATAAATACTAATAAACTCCACGATAGGATATAATAGTATAATAATAAACTATCCTTAGATAAAAAAATAGATAAACTATAGGTTCCTAGAGAATTATAATACTAACTTATATAGGAAATATATAAACATCCCCTATATAAACATTAGGGAGTTAATAAAACCCTAGAATAAGTTAGAATAATATACTAATTTCCTAGTATAAAGAACATTATTAAAGAAGTTACGAATTAGTATAACCTTTACATAAAAACTAAGGCTTAATATTATAGACTATATAGAGAACTATAGCCCTTACTAATCGCTAAGCGATTATAGGACTCTATTACTATAGATTTTATTATAAAACTACCCCTATTAAAGGACCCCATAACTAGAACCCTCTATAATAGCATTCTAATTATTATAGATAGACTTACGAAATTTTCCTATTTTATACTATACTAAGAATTAATAGATATAGAGTAGTTTGCCTATATCTTCTTATAAAATATTATTAGTATTCATAGACTTCCTATAGAGATTCTCTCCGATCGGGGACCCCTATTTGCTTTAAAGTTTTAGTAAAGCTTAATAGACTATATAGGATTAAACTACTAACTCTCTATAGCTTTCTGACTATAAACCGATAGCTAGATAGAATAGATGAACTAAGTACTAGAGTAATACCTTTAATACTATATTAACTATAAATAAAACGATTAGGTTAAGAAGCTCCTAATTATATAGCTAAGCTATAATACCTCTATTCATAAAAGCACGAAACTTACCCTAATATATATTAACTTTAGGTTTACCCTTAATGCCTATAGAATAAGCTAGGAAGGATTAATTATCCCTAAAGCTATCCTTATAATAGAAAAACTAAAAAATTTATATAAAGAAATAAAGACTAAACTTAAATTCATTAGGAACTAAATAAAAAAATACTATAACTAAAAAAGAATAAAGGGACCATCCTTCTAGGAGGGAGATATAGTCTATCTTATAATAAAAAACATTAAAATAAAACGATAAAATAAGAAACTAAACTATAAGTTCATTAGACCTTATAAAATTATTAAAAAAATCTTAAAAAATAACTACTAGTTAGACTTACTACTAAAAGTTAGACTTCACCCAGTTTTCTATATCTCACTCCTTAAGATAGTAAAAGACATAATTTATACTAAGTTTAGTAATAAATATAAAACTAAGGTTAAAGGACTAAAAGAGTATATAATAGAAGCAATTCTTAATAAAAGAATTATGAATAAATAAACTAAGTACCTTATTAAGTAGAAAGACTACCCTAAGAGCAATAATTAGTAAGAACTAGCTAAAAACCTTACCTATACTCAATGCCTCTTAAGGAACTTCTATTAATAACGCTAAAATTAGGTAAAGAGGACCCTAAAATAGCAGACTAATCTAGTAAGTTAATAGCGCTAGTACCCTACGCTTCCCCTACTTTACGCTACTCCACTAAGATAGCTTTCTCTTAAGATTAAACCCCATCTACCTCATCTAGCTCCCGCATACCGCGAGAAAATAGGGACAAACCACGATCTTTTAATAAATTCTTTTATTTATAAAGATAGGCTAAACGGGCTAACATCTCCGTTAGAGCACTCTCCGCCGCTTTAATATCGGCTTTAACTTTCCGCTAGGCTTCTATAGTATAAGTACTACGAATATTAGTAAGAACCGACGGAAACCGGGACGCTCGGGAAATAAACAGAAAAGTCGCGATGTTTGAGCTATTGTAAGAACGGCCGCATCGGACGCATTCCCTGTAACGCGAGGATTTGTCGGATATATGATATACCCGCTGCGCCTTAAAACAATAGGAATAAGGCATAACTGCGTTACCCTTAGTTTCGATAGTTCGCGTAAGAACGGATCGTTAAATGGTTTTAAAGGATTTAGAAATACAACCTAATATTATAGTTAGTAGCGAAAGATTGTAAGACTAAGTTAGGAGTACTCATGAGAAACTCCGATTGGGCCTATTAATAGGTCTTGGGGATAAGAACTAACGGAAGGGGGATATTATATTACGGCCTGGGTTGGGACTAGGCGGTCATAACTAGTAGAACCATAACATACCTACTTTTTCTTACCTATTATAAGAGGATCACTTAGATTACTACTATAATCTAGCGATCCCTCCCTAAACTGCTAATCATAAAGGGATTACCATAACCTCATCATGATCTAGGACTATAGATTACTTAGATCACTACCGCGATCTAGTGATCCTAGCACAGTATATATACATATTTATTTAGCACATTAGGCAAGAGCCTTAAGCTCTTTAGCTATTAATACACTTAGTTATATTGAATCTACTATTCTACCATTACTAGACCGTGACCTATATTGCTCACTATAACGTCCTAATCCACTTGATCATATACCTCACGCCCGGACCTACCCTATACGCCCTTAGGTTAGACCCGACTGTTATAACTACTATATCCTATCTAAACCCACTTTAGAGTACCTTTCTTTCTAGACTTAGTATATTCTTTATAGTTCTCCTTTACTATAATAAACTCATCTTTAAGAAAGCTAGCGAGGCGTTGCTTAACTTTGTTAAGAGTTTCGGGATGCTCTAATGCTTCTATACGTACGTCTATCATTAGAAGGGTTCTCTATATACTATCTTCGCGCTATATTGCATTAGTAAAATCAACCTTTATCTCTCCTATAATACGACTAGCATTATGGCCATTTCTACCTATAACCTCGAAGTAAGACGAGTATACACGGTCGCCCTCTCTTCTTAGAATAGGTTCGAAGTCCTATGGCTAGGATGTGGCTTCTCGTAAATGCCTATTAATGTGGATGACCGGCTTTCTGGCTTTCCCCGCCTGAGACTCTTCTATGTTAAAGCTTAGAGACGTTAGATAGGCTGATTAGTAAGGCCTTAGGCAAGGCGAAGACATAACGCAGTAGATATTATTAAACGGGTAAGGTAGCTTTTAAGCTGCTTGCTTCTGCCCCTCACTCGTGAGGCTATCCTTGTAGTAATCACTATTAAAGATATGAACGCCTTTACCATTCTTTGCGTTTATAATAAAGCGATGAGTCTATTCTTTAGAAGAAGTCCTTAGATTGAAGCCCGATTCGATTCTATGAATATTAGAGACCGACTTGCAATAGCGAAAGTAGAGAATGTCCACCGATAGCATGGATTCCTTTTGGTTGGTAGATGCTCCCGTACAATCTATAATGTTAATCCCTGCCCTTTGTTAATATCTTACAACTGCGTTGGTTTAGGTGCCTTACTTATTGCGGTTTCTAGGTGTCTGTAAACTTCCGGCGATGGAGCACCGACCGCCTTGAACATGCCGGACACCTCCTGCTCGCTGAACTTTTTAGAGGAAAAGGCCCGAAATCTTTCTTCCCCTTGATGATAGAAAACAAATTCGTGGCTCCAGGAATCCTTTGAGGCGATAGCGCACTCTATCTTCCACTCTCTCTCGTTAAATACCTTCTTCTTTAATATCTCATTGCCAGTTTCCAGCCCCTGCCATATAAACTCCTTAAACTGTTTGGTATGGTAGGCAATATGATGAGCCTCAGTGCCATCGGGCCCCATGACGCTGTCTGCCCCCTAGTATCCTAAGACAATTAGGTTGTTACCTTTGCATAACTCCTGAAGGTTCTCAAGGGCCTTAGTACGGTCAAAGTTGATCACAGTCGATCCCAGTGATATGATCACTTTCTTGCCTGCTTGGGCAGCTACTATAGCGAGTCCATCTTCAAAGGTCCTATACACCCCGCTGCATTCGACGTTGGTATACTTTTTATTAAGTAGCCTTACGGTCTCATCTAACGACTTCTCATTAATGTCTACTAGGTGGTAGTAGCATTTGATGCCCAAGGCCTCAAGTGGGTCTAGTAGAAATGTGATCTTGGTTGAGTTTCTATTAACATCGGTTAGCATATTGTTGCGAATAATAATGGTAATACGAACCCTGCACCGAGCTCATAAATCGATAAGGTTGGAAAGACTCGAACACGATTAATAAGCTCAGGGGCTAGAGTCTTCAGGATTTCGATCTCTCCGTCTGTTTGATTGGATCCCCCGGGCCATGCATAATTAAGGTACCATATCTCCTTTCCCAGGCGTGTTCCCTTCTCCAGGGAGCTATTCAGAGAATCTGCGATGGACTCTTTAAGCACACACCCACTGACAACTTTAACCTATCCCTTAGTTAGTGGCAGAAGCCTCCAGACCTGTGAGATAACAGATGGTTCTTCCTATAATTCGGGCCAGTAATATCCCCAGCGTTCACATAGCTTCCTGCAGATGGTTAGGGTCGAGCCTGAAGCATTAGCTCTAGGGGATTGGGTATTTTCTAACCTAATTGCGTAGGCGTGGATATCCTGCTCCTAGGCTGCGAGGTCGGATTGAGAGGTGTATGAAAGTGGTAGCAGCAGTGGTTTGCGGGCAGCGGACTTAGGGAATTCTCCCTTGAAGGAAGTGTCCTGATCGAAGACTCTGTTATTAGAGTCGGTGCTGGCGATATTTTCTTTATATCCAGACATAGCGAGTGGCTAGTAGTGGTTGAAGAAAGCGTAGTGTGAATAGAATGGAGAATTTTTGTGATGTAAAACGTTTGGTGAGGAGGGGGGAGCCAGGGGGGCAGGCCCTACTTAAAGGATGCAGTGTGCTCGCCACCACAATGGTTATACGTCGTTTCCCAACGGCAGCGGGGTGCTTTCACCTGACATTTACTGGCCATGCATGACATCCTAAGTCATGGCTGGCTCAATACATCATGTCGAGTATCATTGCATGTTTAAGAAGCACGTTATTGTATTTTGCCTGGAAGAGAAGTGTCTCTGTGCCAAGTCCCACCGCCAAGCAGTTTCTTGGTCGTTCTCTGAATCAAGGAATGATGGAATAAGAAAGAAGGTTGCCGTTCCTATATTATACGGACACCGCTGCCCTTAAGTAAAAATATATCCCACCAAGTTTCGTCTTGCACTTTGATGTACCCTTTCACAGGGCCAACCCCAATCATCTAGTCTGCCATAGGATATACACACCACACCGCCAGACCATGCTCACATGTGTCTCTCTACGTCGATGTTCTCCAGGTCCTGAACCTTTTCAAAACGCATGCTTGAGTGGAATTAGTAAAAGTCTAAGCTGCACAATTCCGCTGGCATAAGCTGTATGAAAGTGTCGGCTCCTGATGGTTGAGTTGGTGTCGCCAATCGTTCGCCTGAATAATACGGCAAAGAGTAGGGTATGGCATATTGTTGCTCCTCGTACTGAAGCTGCATGTGAGCTAGAGGCGAATGTTGATGTGCATAATATAAGCCTGTGATCTCGGCGGAATAGTCCATTGGGATCTCGCCCTGTTGGACAACAGGTGGGGAATAGCCGTAGGTCATCGTAACTGGGCCGTGAAAATGATCATAGGTGCTGTTCACGCCAGTAATGTTGATGGGGGCTCTGAATTCTTGCGCTAACAGCTCACCACGAGGAGCCATCCTCCCCAGCTCGGGGTGTTGGGAGGGGGGGAGAAAGCGGCCTTGTTTGACGTCCTCGCACTTGTAGTAGCTCACTAGGCAGTATTTTACGCCCTGGTAGGTAATTCTGATGGTCTTCTTGACAAAGCCGTTCTCCTTGGAGCGGAATAACTCTACCAGAAAGCCAATTAGTGACTAGTCCTTATCGTTTATGTCGAGGTGCGACTAGAGCTTGGGGATGGCGCTGTTACCCTTCTTCTTTGGCTTCTTGGAAGCACTCTTCTGCATATCATGCACTGATGGTTGCTCTAGTTTTTGGTAGACTAGGAAGTTGTCGAGGATGCGACCGGCGCTCCAGGACATGCCGTCTCTCCAACGCTTCATGTCCGACGCCTCCTTATAGACAAACACATCCCCACTCTGTATCAGCTCCCGTAGCTGTCTGCTCTTAGGTCGCTGGAGGATTAGGTTCATTTTACCTGACAGGCAGGCTTCGAATACAATCAGGGCATCGAAGGTTGTGTTGATGTATCCCTGGAAGGTAGCAGCGAATGGACTACTTTCTGTAGCTCTGGTGTCATTCACAGGTCCTTCGTCACCTTCGCCGTCGGCACCGTTTGCCAAAGTTGTGGCCTCCACCCTCTTCAGGAACCGTCCATCAGGGCCACGCGGCAATGGCATAGCTTGTTTATGTCGCGACTCGTGGTTGTGGTTTTTTCGGCCTTTCTGAGCCAGACCAAACTGTTCTTCGAACTTTCGTCGAGCGACGCGTTGCTTCAGGATACGATGAGTCTGCTTCGTGTTGGTGCAGATGGTGGTCTCTTTGTTTTCAGCGGGTTTCGTTACAGGAATATGCGCCTGAGAGTCGGACGGAATCGAATAGCGATGATAAATCTGGTCGAGGGGAGATATGGGAGGGCGAGGAAGAAACCCTTGATGTTGGGTCAATAGTGTCTCGGAAGATTGGTCTGTTTCGTTTTTAAGAGGAATATCATCTGTCAACGGCTGACCCAAACTTAGGTTTATGGATGGAGCATCGTGATCTTTGGATACGCTCTGACATGGGACATATTGTTGATCTCGAGACATGTTGTGTTCCTGAGTCGAGGTCAGGACCAAGAGAGAGACGACTCAAATGCCTCAGTGATCTAGGCTCATCCAGTGGGGGAGGGGGTTTAGCCTATATATGGGCTTCTGATCCTCGTTACCTAGGGAGCCTACCATTTCGGCGGTAGCCCGGTTTCCCCGTGAACTCGGTGCCCCGCGGTTGATGTCAGGGCCGGGCTGAGCTCCTAGACCCCAATAAGAGACTCGCTGCTCACCACTCAGCATAAGGCGTGATAGTAATATACCCTGAGAGAACTTACGCACTAATCTCAATTGTAATGTTAAATTAAGTGATCTGAATGTAAATGTAAGGGCCCGTCGTGAATAAGAAACCCGTTTACCTCGTCTAAAGTTGACCTATGGCGAAGCTGCGAATACGCGTCTCGCCGTGCACTCCATACAGTGGCCAAAACCAGTAGATAGTCCCATTTGCAATAAACCACGTCTATGTTGGCTCTATCCTCTTGATTCGCGGTATATGATGCTTCCACCTCCCGGACAGAAAGAACCTTATCTCTGCCTCGCCTTAGTGCCGCCCTCGGAGAGAGACTTGAGAACTTGGGCCGCATCATAAGACCGAGGGTCAGCTTTATACAGCCACTGGCTGTAGATTTGCACAACGTCATCCTTGGTTTCGGGCTCTGGGATATAGCAACGGCAGGACTCGGAAGGCAGCCTCAACTGCGGACTAAACGTATGCATATGAGGGGCAGTACGAACGCTTCCGGAGTGCTGGCTTGTCGGGAAATAGGATCTGTTCGGGGCTGTCTCGCCTCTCGTGTCTATACGCGGGCTCGGGAGTATCTAGAGTTCTATGAATAAGGCGTGGCTTTCCGGGGGTATTTTGAGCCCTACCGACACTGGTGCTTAGTCCGTTGCCGATTTCTACTCGTCCTGATCGTGCCAGCTTATTGATGCTCGCATCTTTTTAATGCTGTTTGTTCTTTTGCCTGCTGTACCAAAGGTCCTAGGGACAGTTTCCAGGTCGTTCATTGAATCAATTAATGATAAAATAAGAAAGAAGGTTACCGTTCCTACATTGTACGAACACCGCTGCCTTTAGTTAGAGACTCATCCAAACTACCCTCCTCTCCCTGTTCCGTCGCCTCCTTCTCCTCTTCTCGCCCCCTCTTGCATTTTGGGATACTCCTGTAATATGGTCACAGCCCCTAGTCACCTAGTCTGTATTGACCAGCACATATCACACCGCTAGACCCCAAGACGGTGCACATCTCTGGCACAACTCAAACAGAATCCTGAACCTCTTTGGCGTGTCTGCTTCAGCATTAGCTCCTGGTTTTCACACGTGATGCAGTGCCTCGAGGAAATACTATACTTGTTCTCACAGTGTCGGTCATATAGGTCCTTGCGAAAAAACTTCTTTCCACACTCACCACATCGAAACTTCTGCTTTTCATGGCCGAGTTGGTGTCGTCTGACGTCTGTTGGTTAGGCATGTTCGAGCGGCACGGCGAGGAGCAGGGACTGCCGAACCTGAGATGTTCCGCTCGTGTGTAGATCTTGAGAAGTCAAAGATTATGCCTATAATGACGGCGTCAATGACGGAAGCTTACCTTATCGCACCCCGGATGTTCGCATTTATGAACAGGCTTGCCCTTCAGAGACTTGCTGGGCTTGTCGGTCTTGCGAGTGAGTTGAGGGCCGGAGTTACTGGTCATATTGTAGTTTCTCGGTCTTTGAACGTGGGGTGCTGTCGTTCGTGCCAGTCAGGACCAAGCGGTAGGCGATCTCAACGCTTCGATAATTCAGGTTAGTCCAGCGGGGGGGACTTGGCGGCTTTATCGGATTCTGACACTGTCACTCAAGGAGCCTGCCATGTGCACGTCAAGACGGACTTGGTGGCTGATGAAGGTGGCGGCCCGGTTTCCCCACCGGAACCTGGCGCTCCTCGGTTAGCGTCAGGGCAAGGCTGGGCTTCTTGATCCCAGCAAATTTGCGGGGCTAGGTAGCTTGCACTTCGAGCAATCAGCATCAGAATTATCTCTGGGGAACACAAAGGGTTACCTACGAAAATAGTAATACCCTCGTGCAGTGATAGGTTTGGTGATGATGGTTAATGCTGTTTGCCGTTCTGAGCTTATTGTGGTTGCCGGGTGTTCTTACAATGAGATGGCGGGTTGCCCCTTTTATTTACATATCCCCCGGGGGAGCAAGCCGCTGCTTCAAGGCGTGAAGGTTGCATTAGGGGTATTGATTCCACTTAATTACCAGGTTTATCGAGACCGACGGTTAGTCTCGCTATGAGAATATCCTTGCTGGGCCTTGAAAACCTGGGCTGTTCCAGAGCTTCCTCCAGCTGATCGTCTCGACTCGCCACATTCTAACTAATCGACACCCAACACCGATAAAACCAGGCAACTCTACAATCATCCGCCCATCAGCACTCAGATCAGCTAGCCGATCTCTCTTAGCCATATACCTCATACCACACCTTATTTGCAATCTCATAGCCTCGATATAGTCCGTCTTCTGGCAAGACATAACCCAGTTTCGCAACACAGGCCGCGAGATATACCCTCACCGCCGTATGGTCTCCGAGTACCTTGGAAATCTCATTATGTTTGAGCTCGTAGCGGGGAATGTCCGACAAGAGCTCGACAGCCTCGGTCAACGGCATCCAAGTATTAGGTAAGCGAGATTTCAAAAGTGAAAAGCGTTTCATCCCCAACTGTCTCTCGCAATGACGCACTCGATCCAGAGCTGTAGCATTTGACGAAGGATCCCATGGGAGCTGTAACTCGATGGTTGATATGGCTCCGGCTAACCCAAAACTCAAAACCAAGTTGGCAAAGGTGCGCCACGCACATAGAACGCGCTCAGCCCGTCTGATTCTGCCTTGCTCGACTTTGAGTTCTTGAATCCTAACCCAGAGACCAAAGAGTCTCAGAGTCAAATGGCTAGAGCGGGCATTGAGGGACTCCAAAAGGCTGTAACAATCGTCAGCGTTCACGTGGTCGTCCGTGTCCGCGTCGTTGTTCAAGGCGGTGTTGTCTTCTCCATCCGCCAGGCTCTCCGTGTCTGGGCAGAGAGGTAACTCATCCGTGTCGCTTCCGTACGAAGAGCTCGGTGGCGTCTCGGGTGAGCATTCGTGATCGTTTTCCGGGCTCTCCCATTGAAGTGTGCAGTAAATGTTTTGAAGGACCCTTCTTGGATCTCGTAGGAAGTCCTTTAAGGAAACCTTGAAGCCTAGAATGGCGAGCAATTGAACGGCGTATAATAACGTTAAAGTAGACATGTCTTCTTCGTCCCAGTCCATGAAGTCTGTTGAAGCCTTCTAAAACGTCTGAAGATCCTCAACGAGTTGCGAGACTGTCTTGTCAGTATCCGGAATGCCTTAGAACTGACTTGCAAGTTCTTTGTAGTCTAGAAGGTCGGAATCTTCGAACTTGGGGTTCTGGTTGTGTTTCTGGTTGTAGAACCAACGAAGCCTTCGAATATAAGGCTTACGTCCATGGTCCCGAATGTACTGCCAATCCTTATAAGTCACTAGGGATTCATCCTCTTCCTTTTGCAGCCGGTAGTGGTGTCCAAGGACCTCTAGGAAACCTAGATCGCGTAGTTTCAGACTGATGGTTGGCGTGAAACATCCGATGCTATAGTGCCCGCGTTGCTTTTCGTGGAGTGAGATTAGGAGGGCCGTGGCGCTGGGTATTTGATCGGGACATATATTGGTTGGGGGCGTATAGTGTAGATGACCAAACAATTGAGATAGGCAGACTAACGCATAGCTTTGCACATGCTCCTCGGGCCAAGCTGGATAATTGATCTTGGTGGTCTCGTATCGCTCCGCCTCGTAGATCCAGTCCCGTGTGTCCAATGGATAGCCGTTCGGTCGCTCGTGTCGCGGGCATTCCAAAAAGCCGCACCGCTATTTGAGATCTTAGATACGTTGTTTGAGGGTAAGTCTATATCTCGACGGCAGTTCGAGGAAACCCTCAATCAGAACGATAAGATGCCGCGCGAAACGGTCGTGGCCGAGAGCCTTGAGCTCCGCGACGTGGCTCGCGGGGTCGATCGGATGATGACGATGGTCAAGGGTGATTTGATGAAGGGATATCAGCTCTAGCACTCCCTGACTGAGCCGCTCGTTGAGAGGAGCATTGCTGGACGGTGCGGTCTGTGGGAGGGAGGCCCGAACGAACGAGTCGTGAGAATCGCAAGTCGTCGATGCAGGTGTGTTGGTTTCATCCGAGGGGATCTCGCCGGACCTCTCTTGGGCACTCTGCGACGAGGCGTGTGAGTTGAACTCCCAATCGGGACTTTCTCGAAGGCATGTGGTCTCAGTCATGGTCGCTTTGGAGATAAAGATGTGAACTCGTCGCGAGCGGGGGGCTAGATGCCATTCTAAGCCTGCAATGGAGGGAGATGGCGCATATTTGTACTAAGGCCATACTGCGTGCCGATGTAAGCTAGAGAGCATGGGAGATCAGGATGCTCTCTAAGAGCCATAAAGTCCGACGGTCCCACTCATGCTTATTGCATGCAAAGGGTCATTCACAAAAAGCAAGGAGGATTACCTCTATGGACATGGCTGTTCAGCTCCGACTCCCAGAAGCAAGTAGAAAACTAAGACAGGCCGAATCCGCCTTAGCCCGACCGGGCTCCTGGTCCGTTTACCTATACAAGCCCACGATTGGCGTTTCCCCTGGCGTGGTCAATGCAATGTCTACATCATGCCGTCGGGGGCCCATGCGTGACCAGCGCCAGGGTGGATGTATCTACTAACACCTAACACGACGATGTACTAAGCGGGATCGACAGGTACGCATCCAGGCGATCCCAGATGGCCCCGCCTCCTATCGATAATCAAGGAGAGGAGGTGTATTAGCGAACTCAATGCTATTTCACTGCTGCTTAGGGATAGGGACTAATAAATATATATATTAACTAGGAAATTAACCAGTTCTTAGATAGAGTGAACTTCTATTATAGCTTGAATTAGAGTTCTACCTTATATATAATATAGCTGCCTATCTATAAATAGTAATTAAAGTATGATTTTATAAAGTTCTAATAATTAAGAGTTAAGCTTAGAGAAAGAAAGTAATAAAAAAAGCCTTATAGGAAGGTTTAGTATAGGCTTAGACTCAATTAGGTTTTTAGCTAATAATAACTACTATATACATATATAAACGTAGCTCTAGGCGCTAAAGGGCTATCCAAACGCCTATAAGCAAGAGCATAATCTTCTTAAAGCTCTAACCCAATCCTGTAGCTAGGTAGTTAAGTAAACCCTCGAGATCTATAAGTAAAGCGGCTCATAGTAATCTACTAATCCCCTTAAGCCTACTATCTTTAGGCCAATCCCCGATAGGTATCTATAGTATATTAATAAAACGTACTTTATAGCCTAGAAATAACTCGATTTAGAGGCTTACCCGCTCATAGTACCACTTCAAATCTACAAAGCCGGCCTTATTCATCGCCTCCTACTAGGTCTTATCGTCTATAATGGTAAAAGAGCGGTAAAGTATATGCTCCTTTTCCATACTCCTAAAAATCGAATTCCAACTATCTATAACCTTAATTGAATCCTCTAAGCCTAGATCAGACGGAATTAGACCTTAGGGGTAAAAGCAAAGTGATTGCTTATGACTCTCGAGATATCCCCCTGGTCTAAGGTATTAGAAAGCTTAACTAAAGAGATATAACTAATCGTGGACGTTACCCGCTAGGTTCCTTAAATAGATGTAATCGAAATAGTCTGTTCTCTAATTCCAGCTTTAATTGAAATCATCGAGCTCGCTCGTGGTAGTCAGTACAAAAACGGTAGCCTTCTCTTCATAAACTCACAACGTCAGATTCGGAGGTATATACTCTGGCTGGATGGGAGTAATGTCGGAACCGACTAGTTTGGCCTGGGGATTCAGGTCGGCAAAATCGCTACAGTCTGGTCAATATCGAGGCCACCGCGACGTCAGTGACTTTATAACACACATAGCCCAGATCCCTGAAATAGCGCGTCCGTTAATGCCTGGTACCAAAACGACCAGCTGACAACCTACCTGTTCCAGTTCCAACGTCAAGAACTCTCTATACAAAGGTCAGCGCGAACAGGGCAGATAGGTGGGGGGGATACCTAGGCCTTGTTTATTACGGGTGCTTGACAAAGTTTCCCATGAAAAAGCATCTTGACAGCAGCATGACTATGATTGATAGTTAATGTTAAGCTCCGTCATTCATGCAATGGGCTTACTTGATATCCATCAATTCGCAAAAAGGATCGTCGGTTGGCGTCCTAATCAAGTATTTTAGCCGCCTGCGTGGCTCAAAGACATCGTATAACCGACCAAGAAGAGACACCCGGGTAAATGCTAGTATACATTCGGTTGTTAATGCAGAGTTGATGTTCGTCTGGCACCGAGACAGTCGATTCAGCATCCTCCTCAAAGGTCGGATCCTCAAAGGTTGAATCATCATCATCGGTCAAGTTTCGCTCATATGGGGAGACAAGGGGTGGGTTTTCGTCGCTCAGTGGCGACCCAGATCTCTCGAACTGAGTCTCATCCGGCGATAACACTGGGAATTTCTCGATAGTCTCATCAAAAGAGGGAGAGCGAGAGCGAGAGCTTGCACTGAAACGCGTCGTGGAATTTCGCGATAGTTCGGTGTGTTGGTCGGCCATGTTACGAGGGGATACGCAGTCGGATTTCGTCTTGTGTGTGTCGATTGGATGGAGAGTCTAAGTTCATTGCATTATGCTAAAGAGGAAGAACAGCTTTGTTAGTGAGGGGAGTAGAGAGAGGAAGGGAGAAATACCACGCGTCATTCTATTGTGCTAGGTCAAAAAGCAACGAGTGGCTTGAGGATGGTGTTAGCTAAAAGTGCCGAGCTAGACGAGGTCACTACTCTGGTGGCGAACCTGGGCGAGTGATGGGCACTGGATCTCGAGCCTGAGCCGGCTCATGGCTCGCCATCGAAGCTGACACGTTTTCTTTGCCGTAAGGCTCTCCGAGACTTGCGACGGCATCGTCTAGCGCGGTTATGGAAAAGGGAGTCAACCATGCGCTATTGGGTCAAAGAGGAAGTCCTAAGGCGTTTTGGCCGTTATGGTGGCTATATCTCGGGTCTTTGGCCAGCAAAGCTGTCGCGGGGAAGGGCACTGGATCATCATTTACGGATCAACGATCGTTAGCGTCTGAGATGGCGTACTCATTCCGACGAGCGAAATATCACGGCATGCTAACCGCAGTTGATTGTATATGAAGGAGAGTTGCTTTATAAAAACATTCGATTGAGGTTGAGAGTCCTTCCATCCCTAACTATATACGCTGAAAAGAGGCACTAGGTCACACCGACATTTAGACCCAGTCATTCTGGTTTTGAGGCCTCCCAACCAGGGAGCAGCGGCTGTGTTAAGTCTTCGTCATCTGCGTCTGCATGGCCGAAACAATAAGGCAGAAGGGAAAGTAGGAGGGTAAACCAGGACGGTTGCCTCGTCGGCAGGGGACTCGGGGGAGGCCCGCACACTTCGGTTATCCTACTCGGCAGGAGACTTTAGGCAAGCCCGCATCCTTCTATTATCCTACTCGACTTAACATTTATATGAATCTATTCTCCGCGGTTAGCATTTTATTCAAAACGATAAAGGCTTACCGCACCTCTGTAGTTACCCGAATCCCCATGTCTTCGTCAGATATCTCTGTGATGTAGGGCATGGTTCGCAATGCGACGATGAGGCAAGGTAGATAAGGCAATTAAGGCAACCGTAGGATAGCTTATAGAATAATGCACTTCACTACGGCTAATCACTAACTATATACTTTTAATAGGGAAGGAGAATTATACTATAGTATAGATAGATAGAGTAGGTTCCTATAGAAGGCTATAGGGATTAATATACTAAAATTATTTTTTAATATAGGTACCCTTCTATATAGTACCTTAAGATCCTATTTTATATTATGTATTTTAGTTAAATATATTTAATAAGTAGTGCTTAGGTAATATAAGGTTATATATACTTATACTAAGGTTTATACTTTATTATAATTTCCTTCTCTTAATATTACTAGCTTCTTTTTCTTTTCTTTTTCCTTTCTTAATTATATATTAAAAGGTTAGAATCTCTTTATTCTTACTTTAAATAATATTATAGCCTTAAATTTTATATTATAATTTAATTTCTTATAGATTCTTATAGCTATAAGTATTATTTTAAGGTATATAATATTATAACCTTATAATATTAAGTTTTTATAATTATATACTTTAGTAGGCTAATATTTACTATAGGAATATATTATTTCCTTCCTTTTATATACTATTAAATAAAGTATTTTAAAACTATATATCTTTATATACTTACTCTTAAATTAATTATAATTATAATAGTTAGTAAGGGTAAGATAGGTCTAAAGCTTATAACCTTAAAAAGCCTAAAGATCCTAGCCCCTAAGCCTTTATTCCCTTAGCCTAATATAGACCTAAATAAAGTAATATATAAGGATTTTAGTAAGTATATATTTACCTTATTCTTAGAAATCTTCCTTAACTTCTAGACCTATACTTTTCTATATTATAATAATATACTAATATTAAACCTAAAGCTTACTATCTAGGCTTTTATAAATATACTAAAGAATAGTATTATAAAAGGCTAAGAGTTTATTATCTTAACTAAGGTATTATTATTATCTCTTATTATTTTATATAGCTATATACTAACCTATATTAGAATCTATACTTACTTTATATTTATATAAAGAAAGATATTAAGAAGTTAGTTAAAACCCCTTATATAATAAACTTTAATAATAGCTAGAATTATAATATAATACTCTAATACCTTTATAGTATTAAATAACTTACTATAGAAGCCTACCTAAAGTATATAAAGAATAATAAGGCTCTTAAGGGCTATATTATTACTTTTAGTACTATTTTATATAGAAACTATAACTAGAATTAGTCTAAAGCTACTTACTCCTTTATAGGTATATATTCTATAATATAATAGTATTTAGACTTTTTATATTAATTTAATTTTAGCTTATAAGTATAAGCATAAGGCTAGTAATAATAATAATAAAGGGTCTAAAAGTAATAATATAGACTTATTTAAAGGTATTAATTATAAGATATACTTAAGACTTATAAAGATTTTTTCTAAGGCTATTAGTTATAAGAAGGAGAAGTATAAGAGATCTTAAGGTATTATTCTATTCTATATACTTCTATATATACTTATACTAACTTTTCTTTTAGCTTATTTACTTTTTATTTTTATTTTTAAAAGAATAATCTATATTATATAGAGAAGAATCTAAGTTTTATGCTTTTTATAATAATATAAAATATCTTTATATTTACTATTATATAGGGGTATATAGAGGAAAAAAGATACTTATTTAATAGTTTAATTTAAATTTTTTTTACTTAAATTTTCTTTTTTTAATATTATAATATTTAAGGTATTAACTTAACCCTATCTTATATTTTGCTAATTAGTATAATATTACTATATATATATCCTATTTTCCTTAATCTTTTTTTTCTTATATAGTTAATATTAATAAAAAACTATACCTAGAATTATTCTTTCCTTCTATTATTATTAATACTATATTATAATATATAGTTATACCTTACCTAATATACTAATAAGCTACCTTTTAACTAATTTATTTATATTTTACTTTTAGATCTAATAATAAAAAGCTAATAATAACCTCTATATATAATAAATTTTCTAATAACTTAATACTAACTTTTATATTATTATAAGCTATAGGATTCTTTATTACTACTTATAGTAATAGAATACTTCTATATAATAGATAATATAAGACTCTAAATATTTAGTAGATTAAAGACTTATTTTATAATAAGATCTTAAATAATTACTTTATACTTTTATAGTTATATTCTAAAGGGTTTATTATTATAAAGAGTAGCCTTATATATATTTAGTAAAAGCTTAAGCTTTAGTAGTATTAAACTCTAAAGATACTATAAGAATATATAGTTAAATTATATTATTTCTTTAAAGATAAGGCTAAATTATATATTAAGCTTAAAACTTATAGCTATATATATCTCTATATATATATTTACTAGAATTAATATATCTTAAGCTATTAAGCTTTTTACTTATACTTTTATAACTTTTCCCTTATAAATATTACTAAATAGTAAAATATAATATAATATTACTAAACTAGATAGACTACTCTAGGCCCTAACTTTATTTAGTCTCTTAATATATATAATAAATTAAAGGCTTAAGAGTTTAAGATTTATACTTTAATTAATATATACTTATAGTTTATTATATAGTTCTATATAGGGATATTATCTAGTATATTATAAAGTATTATTAAGTAGTATCTTAATATTCTCTCTTAATAAGAGACTATACTAAATATTATCTAGTCTAACTATAGTAAGGAGATAATTCTTATAGCTAAGGTATATTATTACCTTTTAAAAATATATATTTATATATAGGATAATTTAATCTAAGATATATACTTTAGTAATTACTAGATCTATAGTAAAAGTATATATAATAAGAAGATTAAGAGTTAATAGCTTTAATTAAGTAAAGGTAGGGCTAAGTTCTAATAGGTATATAACTATATTACTCTATTTACTTATATATTAACCTAGTGCTAGGTCTACCTAACCCTCTAGCTATTTATTATTATTACTTATAGCTATATTATCTAATATAATCCTAAAGTTAGTAATATTATTATTATTATTATTAAAGGGCTATACCTTAATCTTATCTTAATCCCCTCTCTTAATCTCTATCTTAATCTCTATCTTAACCTTAGCCTTAATCTCCTTACTTAGAGATATATACTTATACTTAATCTTATAGGAAGTTAAGCACTTAGTAAGAGTATTAGACTTAATATTAGTAGGTATACTATTAATAGCCTACTTATAGCTATAAATAGGCTTTAATAGTATTATAAAGTCTAGATTAGGCTTTAGCTTAATATTAAAATATTAAAAGCATAATATTACTAACTTATACTTACTATTTAGTAGGATCCTAATAACCCTAAAAAAATCCCTAAGTATAGTTATCTTATATATAGCATTTAAAAATTTAATAGGGCTAAATAAAGCTATTTAGGTTATAATACAATAGATAATCTTCTATTCTTTTATAGTAAGTTTCTTATTATACTACTTAATAATAAACTTAATTATTATAGTATAAGAAGGAAACTTAGTACTTAGTATAATCTTAATACTTCTTATATACTTCCTAATAAGATTAGCTAACTTATTATAAATTAGTATTTTAATATTACTAAGAATTATATTATAATAGCTATTATAAAACTAAAATAAAGTATATAATTTAATAACTTTTATAGTTATATTACTTATAGATATAATATTCCTTATTTAACTCTTAATAGCTAATATAGTAATAGTTTAGTAAGTATTAGGTTTTAGTTAGGTTTATATAGAAGGAATTATTATTATATTACTTTATAGCTTTACTTAAGTAAGGGATAAATTAAGTATTATATTAATAAAAATTAGGATAGGAAGAATAGTTAAAAATAAGGTTATAAGAAGCTATTATATATAGTTTAAATAGAAAAGAGCCCTAGTGAATTTTTTAGAAGTATCTATATAGTAACTATAATCTATAGAGTAGAATAATATTAAAATAAGTAAAAATATATCTATAGTAAAAGTAATATAGGATATAAAATATAATTATATATAATTATTTATAGCTATACTTAAACCCTATAGTATTAGGGCTTAATAGTTTCTCCCTTATTATAAAGTATTTTACCTTAATATAATATATAAGATTATATACTACTAAAAGGACTTATAGTATATAGTTAAGGTTAATATAGTAAGAAAAAGTGCTTAAAAAATAATTTTAGCATATTAATCCTTATAGCCTTCTATAGTTCCCTATAAACTTATATAGGGATCTTGAATTTAGTGTGTTTAGAGAACGTAAGTTATGCCTTACCTATTATAGACGATTCTAATAATCAATTAGTAGAATCATCCATAATAAGTAAGGTATAAATAGGATAAAAATACTATAACTAGCTTAATAGTAGTTCCACTCCTAAATTAACCTTACCTTTAATAATATTATAATATTTATAGACTAATGTAAACGTATAGTATATTATATCCTTATATAGTATAAGCGAGCTAGGTCTAATAATTCTAAAAGTATTAACTATAGAGAGATTCTAAAGGTTAGTAGTATAAGTAATTTACTAAGATTATACTTATATAAGCTAGGTACTAGTTAACTTCGCTCTTTACTATAAATCTATCGCTAGTACTATTATACTAGAAGCTTAATAGAATATTACTCGAAACCTAAGTCTATAATAGAGGGATACTCTTACTTCTATCTTTAACCTTCTTAAGCTTATGATAGCGACTCTATTATTAATAACTGCCTTATCGATAACTCCCTTATTAACAACTCCTATATTAATAACTCCCTTATTAATAGCTCCCTTATTAATAATTCCCTTATTAATAGCTCCCTTATTAATAATTCCCTTATTAACAACTCCCTTATTAACAACCCCCTTATTAACGCTATATATAGAAACTATATTCGATTATGTGTTTAAAAAGTCTAAAAAGTCCCTATAATAATAATCTAAGCTTAAAGTTAATCTAATTATTACGAATTCCCTTAAAACTTAGATAATATTACTTAAGAAGTTCTTTAACTAAGATTCCATTCTATTCATAAGCCTATATAATTATACCCTTTACCTTAAAAAAACAGGCGTTATAAATATTACTAGGCTATACTTTATAAAATTACTAATCTATCTATTCTAGTGCTAATTCCCGCGCAAGTAAAAGGGAGTCCTTTATAATAATCTAGTACTATCTAGCTTTAGTATAAATAAACTAATGTTTAATAAATAGTATAATTAAGGCAAAACTTATGACTTCTTTATTAAGAGGTAGGGTAATTAGGCTCTCCTTATTATTAATATAATAGCGATTAAGTAAGTATACCTTAAGCACTATATAATTAATGCTATTAATAATATCTATAAGAGCCGAATAGTTTCCTAAGAAAGAGGATTTAGTCGCTTCTTAGCTAGATATATACAAAAGTTAGGGAATTAAAGAATATATAGATAAGTATAAGAATACTAATACTATACTAATAATACACGCGAAAACAGTCCTTATTATTACTAGTTATATCTTAGATTTAAATTACTTCTTATTAGACTATACTATACTATAATAGATAAGTCTTAAGCATAAGCCTTTATAAATACTAATATATCTAAATTATCTTATATTTTATACTAATAAAACCTTAGTTAAATATCCTCTCTAACTAGAATATACCTTATCTCTTATAATAATAGAGATTAGGAATATTATTAAAAGAGGGGAAGTAAACGTTAGAAACCCCTAGTAGTTATCGCTAAGCCCTATAGTATATTTAGAGGGCACCGCTATATTAACGAATAATACTAAGCCTAGTACTATATTATATCTATAGGAATGGGATCTCTCTAGCTAGTAATACTACTAAAGCGTTCCTTTAACTATAATGCTAAGCTATATGACTAGAGTTCTATAGCTAAACCTAGTCTTAGTAAGTCTTCCTAGGCTAGCCCTTAATAACTAGATCCTATTGCTTATAATCTAGATATAGCTAAATTCACTAGTTATTTAAAGTTATATTATAGAGTTCTCTTCTCTAGGTTATAGAGTAGGATCTTAGGATAAGCTTTAAATCTAAATATCTTTACCTTTACCTAGTCTATAGCTAAACTAGTAGTTAAAGGCTCTTATAGTATATTAGCCTATATTATTATCTTTAGGGCTAAGAGAGGAGGCTAATATAACAATAGATAATATTAGTCCTAATTCTATACTAGATTTATCAATATAAGGCCTATCGCTTATTTAGTTATACTACTATAGACTATCCTATAGTACTACAGAAACGCAATACCTATACTAGAACCACTCCCTACTATAATCTCCCATAACCTAAATAGTATTAAATTTAATAGTTATCTAGAGATAAGTCACTAGAGCATCCTCTTCAGGGGCCTTACTAGAGTCTAATTAAATCATAGTCTAAGAACCCCTAAGTAGCCCACCGTCTTATCAGAGGTCGAAAGCCTGCATACCCCCTCATCCCGCACTACCAACATCACCGAATATAAACTCGGCTCTAGCTGAACAAGGCCAATTGCGGCCTGGAACAATAGGGGTGCTAATGGGTATCTCAGCCAACCGTAATTCCCTCTCGGAATTGCGCCCTAAGAATATAGAGTCCTAAGACCGCGGTAAAACGAACGACCTTTCGAGCTATCCGCATGCTTAAGCCCTATAGGATAGAGCAAACACAGGAGCCAATGTAAACACTCATTCTACAACTATAACGCAAAGTTCCTCGTCTCCTCAACCACGTCCTTCGGTGTCAGATGTTAGCAAAGAGGGTGCCCCGATCAATACCGGACCTTCCCCAGGATCTCAGCCGGAAAATAGGAGGTTCGACAGCCATTGTTTACCGAACGAAGCATTACGGAACTCGGCCTTCCCCTAGGGGCCATAGAATGACGTACTGGGCTTATATCTGCTATAATGGTCGCTAGAAAGGATAATAATCGATAGCTTTCTGGATCCATTGTTAGGCCCATAGTATACAATATTAACCCAGGAGTAATGGTGGCTTCTAGAATAGCATTTGGGTGATGATTTTATAGATCTAGGGCTACTTAATACTAAGATCGATTAGGATGCTCTAAGTTTGAGCTAGATACCTAATACCTTAGGGAAAGAGCTATTTAAGAATTTGGAGAACCTAGCACTACTTTAATTACTGTGCTAAGTATATTACTATTTAATAGTTATATATATTTATTCTATTTTCAACCTATTGCCTAATCCTAATCTTACTTATAATCTTCCGATAGTGTAATGCGAAGTAGAAAAAAGCGAATTAGCACGCTCCTCGCAATAATATAGACATCCTCCTTTAGTAAATACGCGTGCGACTCTTCCTAGTTAAATATTATTTATATACTAGTTGTTTTATTATATATAATTGCTTTTATATTAACCTTCAGACCTTAGATAGCTAGGCATGGCTAAGGTAAAAGGAGATACCTTTTATTCTTTTTAGTTAATAAAGCGTTCTTAAAGAGTATAAAATCTCCCCCTTTCTAATCTATAGGTAAATCCTTCTTTTCAGGCTAATCCTTAATAAGAGGTAACTTATTAATTAGCCGATCGATAGTGTATTCTCTTCTATTAATAATGCCTTACTAATTCCTATAGAGCTTCTAGTATAGTAGTTTCCTTCCTAGTGTTCTTCTATAGAAGTTATCGTATATTAACATCTTTTAGGTTAAGCCTCTCTATCTAGCTAATAGTTACTATAGACTAGTCTATCGCGTAGAGTGAGTGTTATAGCTTTAGGGATAATAGGATGCAGTAAAACCTATTATATTTATCGGGCTTAGATATAATAAAGATAAATTAATCTAGAAACTTAATGCGGGAATAGTAGCATTTATACTTATAGATATTTAGCAAGATCTATAAGATAAGTTAGAATGACTTAACTAGTATATAGAAGCTTAGTACTTAAATCTTTAATTAAGTAGGTGTTAAGTTTAAGATAGAGTTATTTAACTCTAGGTTATTAAAGATCCGAAGAGTAATATAAAGTGTAATAACTAATAGTTTTAGGCTACCCTATATATAAGCAAATCCATTCGCCTTAAGTTCTTTCCCTAGCTTATGAAATGAGTAATAGATCTTATTATAAGCTAAATATACCTTTTAAAGTATATTACCCTATATTTACTATTAAGGGGCCTAGCATAAGTTATATTAGTTAAAGAAGCAAAGCCGCCCTAGTACTCTACCTACTATTAGGCTTAGGTAATAGAGTCCTACCTTTACTAAGGACTTAACTATCTTAAACTTTACTAATCTTATCTAGGGTTAGTAAGGGCTTAGGGGGGCTTAGCTCTTCTTTATTCACTATTATAAATTAGTAAAAGAATGATAGCTAAGTAGAGTTTAAGTAGCTAATAGATAAGAGTAGAAATATAGAGTTCTTTCGTAAAGAATATTATTAAAATAATATTTAACTAGGCAAGTTTATAGCTTACTCTTTAACTTAGATATAGGAAAACGTCTTAACTTATACTCAATAAGGTATTCCTAACTAGCCCTAAATTCTAAGAAACCCTAAGCTATTCCACACTCGAGCAATAAGATAGCCAACTCCGCCAATACGTAGATTATAGCAATCCTACAAGCGAGATAGGATGGCAGTAACTAGGACAAGGATTAATCAACCAATAGCCCCAGAACACTAGCTAACAGGTCATCATATACGACCTCCCTTCTATTCTATTCTAGTCTCCTCGGAGTATGGTTGCGTGTCGTTGCAAGCCAGGTTTCCACCTCGGGTCCGTGGTAGACAAGCCAGCCATTGAGGTTCTGTTTAAGCATGCGTCCGCATGATACGAAGCTGTTACCGTTATCCACCCCATGTTGGTCATTGCATCTCGTCCGACAAGCATTTATGCTGGCCGGGACCTCACCCGGCGTTGAATTGACCTATAAACTCATCATAAGCTCAACAGTGCCAAGGCTCTGGGGGCATCCGATAGGTCAATGCATCCCCCGAGTCTTGCATGAGGCAACCTACTTCCTTTACCTAGTTAGCCTAGCAATATACAGATGCGATGAGACGGCAGGGAACTGATCAATCGCGGGATAAACAGCCCAACATGAACAGCTCATAGGCCATCATATTTCCACCAACACGGGCAACCCAGCAACCTGCAAGCCCGATGAGACGGTACAAGGCCTATGAGATGCTGAATGAACGGCCCATTAACGCTGGCATACAGGCCATCATATGCGGCCTTCGTACTATTTTGTTCTAGTCTGTTTGAGGTGTGGTTGCGTGTTGTTGCGAGCCCGGCTTCCATTGCAGACCCATGAATACCTGACCAACAGCCACCATGAACACGTCAGGAACCCATCCTTGATGTCTCCCCTAGTCGAGTGCGAGGGGATCTCGGCTTAGCTGCATGTAGGTTGACCGCGGCCTCGTTCCCGTTTTATTGACATGCAGCGACTGTTGAGGGTGACTAGACCGGTCACCCTAATTCCGTCAAGGGTGGGCGATAGTGATCAAGCAGTTGGCCATAAAGAAGTTCCCATGAGCTAAGCTGTTTTACGCTCCACCCTCTATCAGCGGAGTGAGGCGGCCATTGGTGTCACTTTCATTTCACTTCGTAGCCGACTTTGACAATAAGGCTATGAGAAGACAATTGACAAATGAACATGCCAAGCACTGAGTTGCTCCGATTCCATGAAAGTCCGTCTATGAAGACTGAGCTATTTACTATATAGAAACTACGAATGCTGACTAGGAGATCTTATGGAATCGAGCATGCCACAATCCACCCTCCATGAGCAAGACGAGGCTCGCAATGGGGGTCATAGATACGTCCCGTCCATGCCCATCAACCGCTAGGACGCCATGAACACGTCAGAAACCTGCTCTTGTTGTCTCCCCTCTGTCGAATGCGAGAAGATCTCAGCCTAGTTGCATGCACGTTGGTCGCGACCCCTTTTGCGTTGCACTGACATGCAACAACTGTCAAAGGTGACTAGATCGGTCACTCTAAGCCTGTCAGGGGTAGACGATAATGACCGAGCAATTGGCCACACAGAAGCCGTCAGCGCAGCCAAGGAATTCTCATGAGCTGAGCCATACCGCGCTTTGCCCTCCATAAGTGGAGTGAGGCGGCCGGGCTAAAGAGGAGGGAGTGGGCTCGGATATTTAGATTTCTACAGCGAAACTTGTGTCTCTCCCAATATAGCTCAAGGCAATGCAGGATAGATTTCAGTACGTCTTCAATTGACTACTGTAAGATCATAAAGTAAAACGCCAACTGAGGAGGAAAAAGCATGATGCAAGTCATCACAAGGCTGCTGTTCAGCTTGCGTTCCGCGGTTAAACCATCTTGGCGACTCTTAGATCGACGACGAACTCGTAGCAACAGCATTGGATATTCTATTGATACTAATATGGAGACCTCAGACAGGCCTAGTGCTTCTGTTACATCAGGTTTACCTTCACCGTATGGCGCTGAGCCCCGTCTTGCATGTTTGGACGATTCGGGAAATACAAGTAGGCCAGAACGCACGACCAAGCGCGACTGACTACTTGAGTGAATTGTGCTGGAACAGCTACACATTGATTGGTCTTGGATTAACCGACTCCAGTGTTCGCTTACAGTAGCCAACAAAAACATCTCGTAGGAGCTCTAATGGTTGCTTAGGAGGTTCTTATTGTCCCGCTTATCCCTCGATGTCCCGCTTGTCCCGCTTGTCCCGCTTGTCCCGCTTATCCCTCGATGTCCCGCTTGTCCCTCGATGTCTCGCTTGTCCCGCTTGTCCCTCGATGTCCCGCTCATTCTTAGTGTCACATGATGAAGCTAATAATCCGTCATCACCCGACACGTTTCCAGAAGAGTTGTCCTTTATCCACTACCCCGCTTGGGCATTTTTCATGAAATGTTTCGTAGCAGCCCGAAGCACTCAAGGGCATGAGGTATTGTTGAACGCCTCCTATTCTTGCACAAACACGTTTGTCTAATGTTATAAAGCTCGGGAATCATTCTTAGCACGTCGGTGCTTGATCTCGACGCTCTCACACAGGTAGCGAGTTTGAGTCCCGCCGGTGTTGAGCAACGAAGCCATCCGTCGATGCCATGAGATCTTTTGATGTGAAAAAGCCTTCCTCTGATGATGCACTTCTTCAAATATGCAAGGATAAAGTAGGAATGCCTGGCTTCTTTTGTTACAAAGCTAATCACCCTGCAGACTGGGAAAAACTGTTCAGTCATCAATTGGTCTGACCGCCCTGATCTATTCGAATCGAGCGACGACAGCTTGATGGCAATAATTGTCGAGTTGGACACATCCACGCAAGGAAGTGTACGAGTATACAAGGACAAGGGCAAGGCATGGGTTGGCATGGTTGGCAACACGGAGAATTTGGTCATCATTCTATGGGAGGAAGGATATACATATATGTGCATTCTGAAACAACATGTGGGGGAGGTAAGATGAGTTAACTCGAGACACTACATCAGTTGTGTGCGTTTTGTTAACAATTTCCTGGCCATTATCTCGGTACATTTAAAGGTGATAAACGGGCGAACGCCCGAGTTGTTGGGAATCGTCAATTGGATTTCTGGAAGCCTTGCATTAACCAACGCGCTTATAGCATCTAGACGTTTCAGCCCGTAAACAGGTCCTCCCAAGGGTGCTAGAGAAGACAGTTAGATGGGCCACAAGAGGTTCATGGATTCATGCCGTACGCACCATCTACTGGAGGTGCTCTTGCTTCTCCTATACCTTCGTCATCCTCACTATCAGTGTCTGATGATATTGCCTCGCTCGGTCGTTCGCTCGGTGACAAAAGTTCGGGATTGGGGCCGACCGAAGAGGTCGGGTGCAAATCGGTTTCATTGAACGAGATACGGCTGCGTTTCGCAAGGGTTGGTTCGGTCGCTTCATCTCTTGTCCGCTTACCAGAGAACGCCGGCAAAGTCCCGTTTTCTTCTATTGAATCGCCGTTAGTATTTAGAGCCATAAAAGAAGGGTTTGCCTACGGATACCTAGCTTTTGAGTAACACTGTCCAAGGCCTCCAGTTTTTTTGACATGCTCAACAAAAGCATCAGGGATGCTAGCCGTCGACCACCATTGTTGGAACTGGGGCACAAAGTCTGTCAAAGCAGTTGCCGAAAGCGCATGAGCAACGAAGTAAAATCCAATAATGCCTGAGTTGTGATATATATCTCTGAAAGCATCTTGCCATTGCCTGTGTCTTGAAACAGCAGACTTTGACAAGCCGTTCTGGTTGCCGCGGGGGCTCTTGACGATTTTAACATTCTTTTTGAGTAACTCGGATTGAGAGGGTGTCGGATGCCTCATCTGCATGAAGTGACATCGTAACGATTCTAATCTCTCGTGGCGACGATCCCTAGAACGTGCCTGTTCACCTTCGCCACTGGGCTCCATTTGTATCACTAGTAAAATGTAGTGTGGAAGAGGGAGAATAGAAGCAGAAGGGCAGAGCGGAGAGAGAGAGGGAGAGAGAGGGAAGGAAAGAGATGGAAGGAGAGAGAGGGAAGGAGAGGAGGGAGAGGGAGGGAGAGGGAGGGAGAGGGAGAGAGAGGGAGGGACATAAGCCGCAGCGGATACTTGGCAGCAATTAATTGGCTGAGGCGGCATTCCAGTGCGGCAGTCCGAGCCAATCAGGTATAAGGGAAACTTCTTGATTGGCTGCTCTCTGCATTTCGGCCGCGCGTACCCCGTACTCTCGCGAGAATTCTACTTTAGTGCCACCCGCTCAGGCCAGCGGCTGCAGGTCTGTCACACATGGTGAGGCGATCCGTTGGCAAATGTTAACGTTGGTTCCGAAGATGGTTTGGTTTAGGTTAAGTCACAACAGCAAGCATCGTGACGCAGATGAGCCCTAACCAAAGCATGGTGCGTGGATTACGGCTTTGATCATGGATGCCATTCTATCTGCTCACAGCTGGTCTGACCTGGGGCATTGGTACGTGACGACGAATGGGCGCCCTTCGCTCACAACAATCAAGCAGATCACCACCAATTTCGGAGGGCTGTCAGTTTGAGGGGGGCACAAGGTCCGGACTGCCTTATCATCTGAGCGATGTACCATTATGCACTCTTGCACATTGTGCATTTGGGGTGCGCACTATCGTGTGTTGAGGTGAAGTCACAAGAGACGGAAAGTATTTAAGTATAAAAGGCCTCGAATGAAACTTCTTAATATCCTCAGAATATCATCCAACCCCAACACACGCCTTCTGTCAGCATTCTTTACACAGTCTCCTAGCTATCATCAGCTCGAAGCTCTTTGCATCATCTTTATCTGTACGTTTGCGTCAAGCGGTCCTAAGAGTCACCATCCCATTCGATTCTAACAACACCTTTTCGCAGGTACCTCTGAACAACGTGCTGCCATGGCTTGTGGTTGCGAGCGACGCATTACGAAGACTAGATGGCAGAACTGTACCAACACTCCAAAGCACGAGGTGGAAAAGGTTGTGTTCATTACTTGCAAGGAAAGCGAACACACAGGGTATAAGGATGTGCACTTCGGATCTACCTTGATTAGGGTGAAAGGGCACATATGCCCCAAATGCTGAGTCGGGAAGCTGTTTGGTCCTTGAATAAGGGATCTAAGAATGACTGACTACACATGTGGTGTCTCTGACACAATCGGCAAATCTCCTACACACTCGTTTTAAGATTGAAATAGGTAGCTCAATTGATAGGCCGCTCTTTTTCCCCATCGACTGATTCCTACTTCTGATCCTCATTCTCGAACTCATCTCCCCTCAGAGTGACCAAGCTTCTCATATCAACTCCTGTTCGATAGTTCTCATATCCTTGAGTACTTCATCTGCAGAGCTGTATTGTTGCCTCCAACACTTTTGGGTAATATAAACACAGGCGTGTGAATCCTCCGGAAAGATACCCGCCGAAAATCGAGACCTAACTTTCTCATCCCACCCCGCTTCCCCGTAGGCAATATCAGGGAAGACCTCGTGTCCGGTCATGATAAAGTAGATGGTTGATCCGAGTGCAAAGAGGTCTGTGCTGAAACTGGCCTCACACTCATCATCTCTAGGACAGAAATATCGACATGGCTCGCTGCTCCACCCATCGAAGATAACCTCGCCGTCCTCCGAGAGATAGCGCCCTTGGAAATCAGCCAGCTTGAGGTGAAGCTCCTCATCGACCAAGATGTTTGTAGGCTGGATATCGCAGTGAATTACCCTCTTTGCGTGAATATGGTGGACCGCCTCTGTTATTTGCCGGCACCATACTATCCTCTGCTGAAGGGAAGGGCTGGGATGATTTGGATCGGCGAGGTACTTCAGGATTGTCCCATTTGTTGCACGTTCGAGGTATAGGCCGGCTTCCGTTAATCCTTTGTCCGTGATGATCCCGGGGTGTTGGCCAACGATCATGAGAATCTTATGCTCGAGTTCAAGACGAGTCATATCACCTCCTGGCTCCATAGGATACTTAAGGACAGTCGAATTATTAACCTCTCCAATGAAGGCGCTGGTTCCAGAAGCAAGAACTTGCTGTACCCCAGGTGGACAGTAGTGGTGATATTCGACTACTTCATGGTCTGCTTCGACGATAGATTGTGCTTTTCGACCTTGGTTGAGTGTGACGTGGGATCGCCTGTAGCCAAAAACCCCGGAGATACAGCGCCAAGGACGAGAGAACCAGCCTGAGAATGGCATTGATTAGAATGCGAACAATAAGGATCAGATGAGGCTCCACAGGTAATTGTTTTTTCGGGAAAACGCTGGTGGTCGAGGTGATAGGTATCCTTGAGCGATTGTGACGCGTGGAGGAAACTTGGAAAGGAGTCAAAGGACACAATCAGCTCAAATTGGTGTTTCAACTGGTCAGCCATCTGACTCAGCAACCGTGCGTGATGGGGAAGCCCATGAAGGAAATTATTCCGCCCGAGAGAACTAACCCCATAAGGCCAAGTACGGTAGGTTATTTATAGTTCCAAGCTTTCCTGCTTGCGTCTCCTGGAAGCCCCACCTTCTTCCTTATCCGCTAATTGGTCTCGCCTTGCTCGACTTCTAAAGGGATAAGGGATACGGAGACATAAGCAATCGCTGAACAATAGCTCTAAGACCGGTTCATGAAGGGTAGAGGGTAGAATGAAGCGGGAGAGGGCAGAGGCGGCCGAATGGAGAGAGCGTGGTCTAGTAGATAGCAAACATGTTTGCGGGCCTACAGTTCTAAAGATTGGTCTGTCTTGCGTGAGCCAAGGCTTGTATAACCTGATTTGCAGCCGCAAAGTCCCCGTGCCAGCAATTCTAAATAACTTCACCATAGTGTTACGGCTTGGTCCCCCGTAACGGCGCTGTAAGCCCTATAGGTAGTGAATGCACCTTCTGTAATTGCTACAATAGCGATTATGGCCCAATCTTTTGCCCCGTGGCGCAGCGGCTAAGGTGCCCGCAGCTGTGACCGTGCCGTCACACAAGCGATGACCAACGTCGTCCACACGACTCCCTGGCGTAATTAGCTTCCCAACGGCTTCCTTGGGGTTCGATTTTCCAAACCTCTGGCAGGGGGGGGGGGCTGATTTCATCAACCACCTAATACTGGGTCAGGTATGAGCCGAAACTAGCCCCCCTGTAGGCACAACAGTAGGAGTGCCCGCGATCCAGAACAATCACCCATTGTCCAGGGATATGCACTTAAGATTGCCGGCTTGCCCTACTCTCTCTACTCTACACAGCAATCATGTTGTTTCTTCTAACCTTTTTCGCCTTTGCCTTCTCCCCCATCATGGGCGCCGAGGTATACGGACGTGAGACTATCAGTTTCACCATCAACGCCGGCACTCTCGTTGGCGCTGGCTTGATTGAGTTCAGTTCGCGACAAATCGATTATACCACGGGAGATACCGAGGTCACCGTCACAGCAACTGCCGAGCACAGCAGGACTGCATGCAAATCAGCGGCATGTCTGGGAACAGCCTCTGTAACCAGTTCTGCAGAGGACACACAGTCGACCTCCACACCGCCTTCGATTCTATCCTCTCGGTCTTCCCCTCTCATCCCTACTTTCGATCTTTTGCCGACGAATATCTCCCTTGGTGCTACACCTACTCCATCACCAACTGGCCATAAAATTTCCGGGGCTTCAACTTTGCATCGGACGGCTTATACATGGCTCTTGAGTTTTGTAGCCATGGGGCTTTGTGCCTTGATATTTTAGAGCACAAGCAGGACTTGTCTCTTAGGTAGTCTCCGACGATAGCTAGCCTTATATATATCTTGTTCTATGAAAGTATCCCAGAGCCAATAATTACTGTCATCTTAGCCTTATTCACCATGTTAAAGAATCTCTGCTACTGCCAAGTAGAGCTACAGCCTACAGGGCAGTCACTTGTGATTGTCAGCCATCCCAAGACACGTGTTAATCGCGTAAAGGCCGCGGGCCTATCTCTTAGGGTTTCTATTTCCTTTTCTGTTCAGTTATTAGTACCATTAAGAATTCATTAAGTTAATAATTTCGGATAGAAGTACTTATTTATTAAGTTCATTCTAAGGGACCAGCCCTACTAGCTAGGCTATCTCACACTAATGCTTATTATTCCCTAGTTAGTCTAGGTCTTAAAGTAGATTCTAGCAATCTATTATACTCTCGCTGTTCATCGCGCTATTCCTTAAAAGCTTCTACCAACTGCTCAAAGGCGCGGAAGAGCCTATCATTACTTTTATCAGACGCCGCCCACAGAGGCTAATCTTAGTAAGGCCTAGCCGCGAGTCTTAACCTCTCCCCGGCCTCATTATAACCAATCATTCTTACTTTATTATAATAGGGTCCTATTGCTAGTCTTAGTCTATCCCAAGCTTCTAGCGCTCTACGTCTAGGTGCTAGGTATTTAAGTATTATATAGCGGACAGCATTATGAGGATCCGGGAAACGCGTATAGGCCTATAGTGGCACAATACTATTATCTACGTAGAACGAATCTATTAGCTTATCGGCATTATACACCCATTTGCATAGCATTATCCTATTAAGGATTTTAGCTTTTAAAGGGTTCTTGTCATCTACCATCGCGATCTAAACCCATGTCTCGGGGAAGCGATCTATTATCTCGAACTCTAACTCCTTAGCACTAACGCCTAGTATTTTCTCGAATGCGCCTAGGTCCATTATCCTATTAGAAACGCCTTTAAGATACTTTTCTATATCGTTCTTTTCACTCTCTAGTAGACGATCGTATACTAGCGCTACCTAGTCCCCGATCTTACCCCCTAAGATAATTTTGAAAATCTTAGATCCTAGAGTCTTAACGAAAAATTTCATACTATAAGTAATGCACCATCCTTTATAGGGGCTATATCGTTTTACTAGTCAGTAGCCTAGAATCTTGTCTCCTAGGGAAGTATAGCCAGGACGAAGAGGTCGAATCGGTCGGACAGGTTGAGTAGTATCATCTCCAGCAGTCAAAGACATCGTGGTCGAGACTGGGCTTTTACTGGAATTATGATCCGAATGGTTGGTTTCAACTCCGCTCATAGGGTCTCCTCGCTGGTTGGTATCAATTCCGTTCACAGGGCCTCCTCGCTGGTTGGTATCAACTCCGTTCACAGGGTCTCCTCGCTGGTTGGGGTCGACTTCGTTCTTCCCAATCTCATCGAGCCTCTCACGAACGGCTCTTTCGATGATATCCGCCCATGATTCTAGCCACTAATGCTCCCTTTGATTGCATATGCGGAGGCATTGTTTTCGGAGAACATCGAGTTGTTTTTCTGCCTCCCCCATACCCTGATTCTTTGCAATATCGATCACATATTTTTATTGCTGTTTCAGGGGGTAGAGCACAGCCAGCATCACGTGGTATGCTTTCTCCGGCCTTTGCGCCCGCTTGTTCAACCTCGTGATCTTGTTATTGCCCCTTTTAATCCCATTTTCGATTTCTGCATCCCTTTCTTCAAACTTGGAAAGGCATGGCTCAATATACTTAATCAGGTGGCGGTGTACATTCTGGATTTCCTCTAGAATATCCAGAATATCCTAAATCTTCGGAACTTCTTCTTCGATGCTACTATCATCAGACTCTAGCCTAAAAGCACCAGGGGCGTATATATTCTTAAAATTAGAGGCATTCATATCTTAAGACTATCTTACCGGGGGCTTATAGGATGTCCTGCCACCGCTATTAAGCAATCTCTATACTGCGTTAAGGATAACTACCGGTATATATTAGTGCAAGTTATTATAGGGGATCGTAAGGGTATACTACTTACTCTAAGTGTATTTAGTAGTATAAGGGTCTTAGTTTCTATTAGGGTATACTAGGAAAATAAGTTATCTCTATTATTTAAATAGTCCAGAATGCATTATCTCCCTATTAATGCCTAATATTTAATAATTATTATTACTATTTCGTTTAATAGTTAGAATATACTCTATCTCTTTATGTTATCTTCGCGGTATAGCTTCTATCTTATAGAGATACTTATCTAGCGTATACTCTATGAAAAATTCGAGAACTAATTAGTACTAACCTAGTTGTTTAGCTAGTGCTTCCCTTAATCTCTATTTCCCCCCCTATTATCTAATTAGAGACTATAGCGCTAATTTTTTTAATCTACTCTTCTGTATATAGTTTCTCTCTATAGAATAGAAGGTCTTTCTAGCTAACTTTACTTAACTCATTCTTAAGCTATAATTTAATAATAGTTAGGCAGGTAGTAATAATCGCATCCTAGAGATTTCTATCTTAGATAACCTCTAAGAAGCTACTATAAGGCACTTCCCTAAGCTTAGTAGTTCGGTTATCATTTTCGGATTTATCCTCTATAGATAGTGGTTAGTGCTTTATAACGGTAGAACTATTAAACGCTATTATATATAGAGCTAGAGAAGATATAAGTTCTAAGAGTGTAAGGTATATATAACTAGTGCTTTTAAGATAAGAGGTATATAGAGACTATTATAAAACATAACTATAATCGTTAGTTATTTAAGGTACCTACTTTCGGCACTATCTAGTAGGGTATCTAATATCTGGTTTTAGCCTCCTCCTATAGCATTACGTTTTTCAGCACCCACACTCCTAGGGTTCTCCTATATTAGATATATTAGAATAAAGTAGTTAGGAACTCTGCCGCTATAGTTATAAATGTATTCTATACTATATTTACTTTTTAAGTCTTTATTTCTACACTTTAAGCGCCCTTTATATATAACCTCTTTATTCTCTATATTAAACATTAACTAATAAGCTAAAGGCTTAGAAACAATATAGAGTTAGGCTATGTTCTACTATACGCAAACAATGCTTATATAGCTAGAATCACAAACGCCTATAGGTTACTTAAGGACCGATTTAACTAAATTCTCTATAAGAATACTTCTCTTAGGAGAAGTCAAAAGTCCTTATAGTAGCGATTTAACTAGGTTTCATAAGATAACTATAACATTCACTAGGAATTATAGTACTAATAAAATAACTACTATATCTTAGTAAGAAACCTTAGTTAAATAGTAACTAAGAAGTTATAGATATATGCTAAACTTAAGAGCAAGAAATTCAAAAGAGACCTAGGTAACCTAGTCCTTAATCAATACTATAATAAGATTAGTAAGCATAAGAAAGCACTTAAGAAGGAAAAGTTATAGAAGGAATTAAGTAAGCTACTTCTTAACTAGTACTAAGATAAGGTTAAAGAGTAAAAGAAAGACCTTAGTAAGAAGGAGAAATAAGCTAATGTATATTAATAATATATTATAATCGCTTATAGCTAGATTATAGCCCTAAGAGCTTAAGTTTTATATCTAAAATAATGGATAGCTATTAGCAAAGAGGATATCTATACTTTAACTTAAAAGCTAGAGGATAGTAATAGGGAGATAATAAGGCAAAGGGCTATTATTACTAAGCTAGAGAAGGAGCAAGGCAAGGCAATAGATAGATATTATTATTACTATACATAGATTTTAAAGCTTAAGGCAATATATAATAAGCTAGAAGCTTATATTAATGCCTTAAGTATTAAGAACTTAGTTAGCATAAGTAAAAGAAAGTATAAACATTATAAAAAGCAAAGGAATAGACATTATATCTAACTAGTAGATATAGTTATTTAGTTACTATATATAGCGAAATAACACTCTCTTCCCAAATAATAGCTTACTAGGAGTATGCATTTAACTTAGTAATACTTTAGTAAAGTTAATACAGGCTTATAGAGAGGAAATTACCTAATAAGGTAGCATAAGTAACTACCTGCCTCCATCATAATAGGGATGCTAAAAAGAGGCCCCCTAATAGTATCTACCAACACCCCTATGTTTAAGAGGTGCGGAAAGCAGTCCCTAGGACGGACATACTCTACCCCGCGCATACGTAAAAAAAAGCTAAATTTAAGGACAATAGCTATATAAAAGTATCTAGGTTTATTTACCTCTTTAAGCCTAGAACTCTCTAGCTTCTACTTATCTCAAACACCCTAAATATCACGGCCCAGGTTGACCCCGGTCATATAGCGCGTGTACGTTATGCCCGCCCCCACCAATTCCTACCAATCACGACGGAATCACGATCCTCAAGCATAATCCATCGTGGATCACGATTCCAAACCATAATCCGTTAGATAGGATCACGATTCTTAACCATAATCTAGTCTAGTACTACGAGTATATATACACATTTATTTAGCCCCTTAAGACAAGAGCCTTAAGCTCCTTAGCTATTAACACACTTAGTTACATTGAATCTACTATTCTACTATTACTAGACCGTGACCTATATTACTTACTATAACGTCCTAATCCACTCGATTATATACCTCACGCCCAGACCTACCCTATACGCCCTTAGGTTAGACCTAACTATTATACATTAATAGCTCTTATTCAATGTATTACCACATCGACTTAAGTAATACTTACTATCGAATATATCTGCACTACGCCCTACTACTAATCCGACCGCTAGGGGAAACCCACTACTAGCGTACATCACGCCCCTAAGCGCAGCTAAGATGGTTGCTAAGATAGTATAGCTCTACACTCTTATCAATAGACTACGGGAGTAGGTACGTAGTATATCTACTACCTTAGCTACCTTATCTATAGTAGAGTAGTCTAGAGAAGCTAAGGACCTAGGGGAAAGTATTAAGCCCCCTCTCCCCGAGCTATTTAATAGAGAATTGAAGGATATTATGCCTTTCCTTACTAGAATAAAGGTATACTTTCGATTCTTCCTAACTAAACTCACTATAGGAGAAATATAGGCCTTATTTGCTAGCGGACATCTTAAAGGAAATGCTATAATATGGTTCGAACTAATTATGTAGGACTTCCTTGAAAATAAAGAAGATATACGCGATTAAGATACTATGAATATCTTCTTAGAATAGGATAATTTTGAAACGGTACTTAAAGACAACTTTAGAATGGTTAATAAGAAACGGTAGGTAGCTACTAATATCTATAAAGTTAGATAAACTCAGTCTACTACTACTTATGCTATTATATTTAGATAAATCTCTTTATGACTCGAATAGGATAATAATGTCCTTATGGAGATCTTCTATAAAGGACTTAAGGAAGAAGTTAAGGATGAGCTATATAAGGCCGACCGACTGGATACCCTTACAGACTTCATTACTATAGCTGTGAAAATCGATAAATGATAGTACGAAAGACGTAAAGAGAAAGCGGCTACTAAGGGAAAAGGCAGGGATACCCCTTACAATCCCTATTACCTAAATAATCATAATAACCGCTATAACTCTTATAATAAAGGAAAAGGAAAAAACACCTCCTACAGAACTTAGTCTAGCCCTATAGAACTCAGAGCCGCATAATAAGATCACTCATAAGTAAAGTACTAGAACTATAGGAATAAAGGATATTTCGAAAGCTAGTATTAAAAGCCTAAGATAGGACAAAAGCATAAACTTATGCCTAAAGGTAAGAACGTCCGATCTACTAACTATTAGCATAATGCCCTATAGACTACTACCCGTATAAGAATGGTAGCTATAACTAGAGGAGCCTATAAGATAATAGGCACTAGTAACCTTACTATTAAACCTCTACCTAGCACTTAATGATATAAGACTACGGAAGATAGCGTTTATACGGAAAAACCTTAGTATAGTATATAAGATAACTGCTAGCGGGATAAGGGCACGATAAGGGGAACATTCAGACCCTAGAAGCTAGTCCTAGAAGGAAGACCTCGGGAAGATACTACTGGGAAGACCATTGCAATAGTTAGGAAGGAAGAACCCTATAGATAACCTATAGTTAAAGTAGAAATCCTAGATTGATAACCTCAACCAGAAACCCCGAGACTTTAAGATAAAGAACTAAGCACGTAACTCTCTCTATAATAGGAAAAAGATGACTATACCTAACGCTAGTTCTACACACAACGAAAAAACATTCCTAGCCTCAACGTAGGATATAAAGCTAGATAAGCACAATAGCTCAGGCTACCCATTAGAAAAAATAATATTCGGGTACCTAAAGAAGGATACCTAAGCAATAACTATAATAGCTACGAAACAACTAGTATCGATAATACATTGTCAGAAGGCAAGGTAGAAGACTAAGAAACACAATAGAAACAAGCCATTATACTAACTATTAAAAAACCATAGTAGAAAACACATACATACGACGAAAATAGTGTGCTAGTCTGGAAAACAGAAGAGGAGATATACTAATAACTTATCCGCGAATAAGAAGATACCCATAAGAACGAGCTAATACATATTAAAGCTAAGCTAAGACGGATAGCTAGGACCGACCTAGCCATCCCACGACTCAAAACTAGCAACGATCTAAGACTATACTATATAGTATTAAGATATAATAAACTATTATAGATGTCTTATTACTACTACTAATATAAGGTTTATAGAAATGAGAAAGCTAAGAATAACTATTATCCTACTAAGATCCCTAGGCTAGTCTATAATAACCCCTACTTAGAATAGGAAATATAAGATTATATCTTAATCGAACTAATATTATAGTACTAAACCGCGTGATTAGAGGTATAAGATAAATACTACCCTAGGTTATATATAGAAGGGCCATTAGACCTAAAGAATTGTATATACTAGGAATATAGAGTGCATATCTAGGCTAAGGTTAAAGAATAGCATAACGCTAGGGATAGTACATATAATAAAGATACAAAAAACAAGTAACGCTATCTATAGGAGAGCGATAGGTAAGCGACATAAGGGAAGATAAGTAACCCCTACGAAAAGCTCTATATATAATAAAATTAGTAATGAAATGAATGATACTTAAGCTATAAGTGTGAGTTAGGGACGAATAGCTCACTGCATTAGTAGATAGCAGAGCCGAAACCTTATACATTAACCCTAGAGTAGTCAATAGGTTAAGGCTACTATAGAAAGATAAATTAGACCTATATATAGTATATAATCTTAAAGGAGATATATTTTCTTACGATTAAGGATAGGTAATATAATAAATTAATTACTTAAAGGTTCTTATTAATAGACGAAATTAAGGCATTATTCTTAATATTCTACTAATATCCTAATATAATATTGTTTTAGGGTACCTATAGCTAAAGAAATTCAATCTATATATTAATTAGAGAACTAGCTAAGTATTAGTCGATCTTAATGAAGTACTTTATAGTAATAATGAAAATGACTTAATAGAAAGAAAGAGATCTTAAACCTTAACTCCTAAAGAAATAGAGAGTGAGGATATACCTAAGGATATAATAGATACCTTAGCACCCTTAAAGGGAATATGATATAAGCACTAGAAAGGTAAGAAAACATAGCTTAAATGTATAATCAGATGCTTTTAATAATAGTTCATATAGATAAATAAAGACCTTAAGGAATATAAGAAAATGCCTAAAGAAGAATAACTTAAGAACGTACTAGTATAGTACTATATTTATAAAAAACTCTTCGTGGAAGAACTTAAGACCGGACTACCTAAATTCAGTTAATAGGACTATGAAATTATACTAAAAGATAGAATATTGCCTATATTTCACAAAATATTCAACCTTAACGAAAAGCAACTCAATACGCTAAAAGAATATATTAAAGATATACTATAGAAAGGATATATTAGGGTTTCTAAGTTATTAGCTAGATATCTAGTTATATTTATTCCTAAAAAGAATAGTAAACTCTAACTTATTATAGATTATAAACGATTGAATAATATCACACTTAAAGATTAAACCCTATTACCCCTCATCACAGAGCTTAAAGACTAACTCTACAGTAAAAAGGTATTTATAGTATTAGATCTAAAGGGAGCATACAATCTTATCCGCATTAAGAAAGGATATAAATAGAAAACTGCCTTTCGAACTAAGTTTAGACTTTATAAATACCTTATTATACCCTTTAGACTTATAAATATACTAGCTATATTTTAACGAATGATTAATAATATACTATAAGAGTATTTAGATATATTTATTATATACTATCTAGATGATATTTTAATCTTCTCTAACTTAAAAGAAGAATATATAGAATATATCTATAAGGTATTATAAGCGCTTTAAGATATAAACCTACTAGTTAAACTAGAAAAAAGTAACTTCTATACCTTAGAAGTAAAGTTCCTTAGATATATTATCTTATATAATAAGATTAGGATAGATCTAAAGAAAATCGCTATAGTTAATAAGTAGAAAAAACTAGAGAATATTAAGGAAGTATAAGCCTTCCTCGGATTTACTAACTACTACTAAAGATTTATTAAAAACTTTAGTAATTATGCTATATTACTTACTAAACTTACTAAGAAAGGAGTAGAATTCCGGATGGATACTACTATAACGAAAGCATTTAATAATATTAAGAAACTTATCCTAAGCGAGCTAGTGTTAGTAACCTTTAACCCTGAATGAGAGATTGAACTTAAGATAGATACATTAGACTTTATATAAGGCGCTTAGATTAGATAAAGGGATAATAATAAACTATTATACCCTATTACTTTCTTCTCTTATAAGATATATAGCGCTAAACTTAATTACCCTATCTATAATAAAGAATTTCTTATAATCGTTAATTTATTTAAGGAATTTCGATATTACCTCCTAAGAAGTAAGCATAAGATTAAGGTCTATATAGACTATAAGAATATCTTATACTTTATAACTATATAAGAACTTAGTGAATAATAACTATAATACGCTAAGTACCTCTTAGAATTTAACTATATAATTATCTATAGGAAAGGATTAGAAAATAGATAAGCTAATACTATTAGTTAATAAAGTAATTTTAATACTAGTAAACCTAAGATAAATGAATAAATCCTTAACTTTAATACTAAAGGATACCTTAAGTAGAAGTATATCGTAGCTACGCGAAAAATACCACTACGACCTAAATACTTAGCTCTAATCCATAGGGATAGACCTACGTAGGACTTTATAGATTAGGCTCGTAGATATACTAGAGAAATTAGGTATTAGGATAAATATATTATTATCCCTTACTACTACTAGTATTAGATAGTATAAGAATTGCATAAAGTAGGACCCTATAATAGAAATACTAATATACTATACTAGCTTATCGCTAGGACCTATAATATATATAGACTCTAAAAAGTACTCTAGTATATAATTAATAATTGCCTAGAATGCTTAGAAAAGGACTATAACTAGGATTAAGTTACTAGCACTATAACTACTATTAAATAAGAAAAGTAAACCCTAGGAAATACCTATATAATTATAAATACTAATAAACTCTATAGTAGGATATAATAATATAATAATAAACTACCCCTAGATAAAAAAATAAATAAACTATAAGTTCCTAGAGAACTATAATACTAACTTATATAGGAAATATATAAATATCCTCTATATAGATATTAGGGAATTAATAAAACCCTAGAATAAGTTAGAATAATATACTAATTTCTAAGTATAAAGAATATTATTAAAAAAGTTATAAATTAGTATAACCTCTACACGAAAACCAGGGCTCAATGCTATAGACTATATAGAGAACTATAACCCTTACTAATTGCTAAGTAACTATAGGACTCTATTACTATGGATTTTATTATAAAACTACCCCTATTAGAGGATCCCGTAACTAGAACTCTCTACGATAGCATTCTAGTCATTATAGATAGACTTACGAAGTTTTCCTATTTTATACTATACTAAGAATCGATAAACATAGAGTAGTTCGCTTATATTTTCTTACGAAATATTATTAGTATTTATAGACTTCCTATAGAGATCCTTTCTAATCGGGAACTCTTATTTACTTTAAAGTTTTGGTAAAGCTTAATGGATTATATAGGATTAAACTACTAACTCTCTATAGCTTTCTAACTATAGACTAATAGCTAGATAGAATGGATAAACTAAATGCTAGAGTAATACCTTTAATACTATATTAACTATGAATAAAACGATTAGGTTAAGAAGCTCCTAACTGTATAGCTAAGCTATAATACCTTTATTCATAAGAGTACGAAGCTTACCCTAATATACGCTAACTTTAGGTTTACTCTTAATACTTATAGAATAAGCTAGGAAGGACTAGTTATCCCTAAAGCTATCCTTATAATAGAAAAACTAAAAAATCTATATAAAGAAATAAAGACTAAACTTAAATTCATTAGGAACTAAATGAAAAAATACTATAACTAAAAAAGGATAAAAGGACTATCCTTCTAGGAGGGAGATATAGTCTATCTTATAATAAAAAACATTAAAATAAAATAATAAAATAAAAAACTAGATTATAAATTCATCAAACCTTATAAAATCATTAAGAAAATCTTAGAAAATAATTACTAGTTAGACTTACTACTAAAAGTCAGACTTTACCTAGTTTTCTATATCTTACTTCTTAAGATAGTAAAAGACACGATTTATACTAAGTTTAGTAATGAATACGAAACTAAGGTTAAAGGACTAGAAGAGTATATAGTAAAAGCGATTCTTAATAAAAGAATTATAGATAAATAAACTAAGTACCTTATTAAATAGAAAGACTATCCTAAGAGTAATAATCAATAGGAACTAGCTAAAAATCTCACCTATACATAGTGCCTCCTAAAGAACTTTTATTAATAGCGCTAGAAGTAAGTAAAGGACTAACCTTACTAAAATCATTACTAAGACCTAGAGTAGACTAGTTAATTTCATTTAGAACGCCTAAGGACTAAAGGTCATTTACTACCTAATCCTTATAGGACTCTAATGCTAATAAAACACTATCCTCCTTATCTAACTCTCGCATTCCCCACTTAAATAAATTAGAGCCCCGCTCCTTTACCTTCTTCTTAATCTTCTAAATCCTAGCTAGGTAACTTATAGCTGTGGAAAGGGATGACTAAAGCTTAGCTAGCTAGTTGTGAATGATTAAGATTTAATCGCTTGCCGCTTCCTCCTTCTTCTTAAGCTTTTCTTACTAGTCGATTAGTTTGTTAACTATGAAAAATTAGTATACTACTAATAGAGAAGTACGGAAAGAAACCTATGGGAAGATATAATGCGGATACTATTATAAGTCTGACCCTAATAGATGCACTCCTTATACCTATCGGAATGACCTAAATCCTCTATCTAATAGTCGATCTTATGCTTAAAATAATAGGTATAAGGCATATTAGTAGGATGATAATTTAGCTTAGTAAAATAATGAAGGGAATCGCGCTTAATTGTCTTCTTTACTTTCGGTTTGGTTATACGCCCTAATATTGCGTTAGTATATTATAGGATATTTAGGGAAGTAAGTTACGAACTACTAGTAGGAATTATAAGAGGCCTACTTAGGTAGCCTTAAGGACAAGACCAACGGAGAGGGGACATTATATTATAGCCTAGGTTAACCCCGGTTACGTAGCGCGTATACATTATACCCGCCCCCACCAATTCCTACCAATCACAACAGGATCACAATCCTCAAGCGTGATCCATCGTAGATCACGATTCCAAACCGTAATCCGTCAGATAGGATTACGATTCCTAACCGTGATCCAGTCTAGTACTATAAGTATATATACACATTCATTTAGCCCCTTAAGACAAGAGCCTTAAGCTCCTTAGCTATCAACACACTTGGTTACATTGAATCTACTATTCTACCATTACCAGACCGTGACCTACATTGCTCACTACGACGTCCTGATCCACTCGATCATATACCTCACGCCCGGACCTACCCTATACGCCCTTAGGTTAGACCCGACCGTTACACTAAACTAAAATAAAGCACTCAAAACTACTAAGCCTAGGGATGGCAAAGGCCAATGAGATGAGAGATAGTTCGCTCAACCCATAGGCTCGCATCGCTGACTTTTGGGCCAAAGTACACACTATGACTCTAGGGAAAATCACCTCAATTTTCCCAGTAAGCCTCTACCACGGGCTTCTAGTTGACGAAACTTGTCATCTCAAGCCCTTTGATACTGCCCCAAGCTACGAAATAGCTGCTCAACAATGCCGCACTCAAGTCCACGCGATAGTGGAACAGTGTGAGCATGCCAACTCCAAGTTCAGCGACCCCGAATTCGACATTAAGGCCGATTTTCATTCAGGTATCAACAGCTGCCTGTTCGGCCTTGTGGAAAGTTGTGAATATAATGGCAGTAGTCGGGGCTTTAAAAAATCAGCTTTTGCGGGGTACGCCCCACCGCTGGTCTCACGCAACCTCCCCAGGACCAACAGCGATGACATATCCCTTCCAGGGTCAGTCCACCGCATCTCTTGGATTTTTGATAATCCACACTTCACTGTGAATGGCTTTTCCGGTTCAGATATCCAATAAGGAGCGAATGGCGATTGCTGGTGGCTGGCAGCACTTGGGGCCATTGCTCACCGGAATGATCTTATGGAGAAGATATGTGTAGCACGAGATGAGGAGGTTGGTGTGTACGGTTTTGTTTTCTGTAAAGATGGAGAATGGATCTCAACCGTGGTCGATGATAATCTGTATCTTGCTGAGCAGGATTTCGATGCAGGCATGTACGGCGCTACGGGAGAGAAGGCTCAACTTCACAGAAGGCAGAAGCAGAATGGATCAAAGGCTCTCTTCTTTGCTAAATGCAGAGATCCAAACGAGACGTGGCTTCCATTATTGGAGAAAGCGGTAGGAGGATCGAGCGTCTTTTTTTCATTCAAGCTGAGCTAATTCCTGGGCTAGTTTGCCAAAGTTCATGGTGACTACCAAGCCTTAGATGGAGGATGGGCTAGTCTGGCAATGGAAGACCTCACTGGCGGTATCACGACCATTATCGCAAGTAGCAGTATTCTCCACAAGGAACGCCTTTGGCGAGAGCTCCTCTCCTCAGGTACTCAGTCCGGAGAGTTTGTTTTTGGCTTGTCCAGTGGTGCTGGCGAGGAACACAATAATGGCCTTGTATTGAGTCATGCCTACTCCATTCTAGAGGCCGTTGAAATGAAGGACGAGCACGACGGCGTGACTAATTTGATAAAAATTAGGTTCGTTCTCTCAGACCCTATGTTCGAGAACTTGTCCGCTTACCGGTTTCCTACCCGAACTTGGCCTGGCTGATATGCATATAGGAACCCTTGGGGCTAAAGATCTAGGGATGGCCTTGGAGAGTAGCATGGTCCCTGGGCAGATGGTTCTAAAGAGTGGAATCCTTATACAATAAAGCAGCTCCGCCATGAGTTTAGTAATAATAGAACCTTCTGGATAATATATAATAATATACTAGAAAATTTTGAGTATATCTATCAGACTTATCTCTTCGATAGCTAGTGGAATATAGTTTAGAAATAGATAACTATCTAAGTGCTATAGCTACCTGGGTTTCTTAAGAAAAGATTTATTATTGAGATTAAGGAGAAAAGTATAGTAGTGGTTACTTTATTATAGGTATGGTTTCTTCCCTCTACAATTTAGAGTAATAGACTAATACCTCATAGCTAAATAATCAGTATTTTTATAGCTTTTAAGGGTAATATAACTTTACTCTCTACTTCCTATTAAGAGTAGTTACCTTATAGAAAAAGCTTTGCTAAGTTTTTCTAACTAACTATAGCGATAGATAATTAGTTAGTTGCGAAATAGTGCTTAAGCTAGGGATTTATAAAGCTATTCTAAAGATTCTTACCAATGCGAGTAAACTTCCTTACGTAAAGGAGATAATTAAGTTAGCTAAAGGCAAGAACCCCTAAAAGTTACGCTAAATAGGTTTAAGATATAACCTTAGCCATACTAAGGGGGGGGTTATAAGCGAAGATAACCCCCCTAAGAAGCATAAAAACGAAAGAGCAAGGGATTTAGAGAAAAGATAGGAGTAGCAGTGTCACGGCCCGGGTTGGGACCAGGCGGTCACAACCGGCAGAACCATGATGTACCCACTTTTTCTTTCCTATCACACAAGGAGCGCGCCACTATGGATCGCACCCACGATCCTGGATCGTCACGATCCCAGATCGTCACGATCCTACGCGCCTCACGACCCCACGCAAACACTAGAGTATATAACCACATTCATTCAGCATATTAGACGAGAGCCTTACGCTCTTTAGCTATTAACACACTTGGTTATATTGAATCTACTATTCTACCATTACTAGACCGTGACCTACATTGCTCACTACGACGTCCTGATCCACTCGATTATACACCCTACATCCGGACCTACCCTATATGCCCTTAGGTTAGACCTAATTATCACAAGCAGGAAATACAAGAAAGTAAAGTAATAAAGTAAGTAAGCTAGACTTCTTATATAAAAAAAGGCATTACTAAAGAAGAATTAGGCAGATAATAGCAGTTTAAGCCGTTATATATAAGTAGAATGCATAGCTAATAGCTTTAAGCGTAACATAATTAGCAGATCGAGAACGAATAGTAGTAAGAGTATAAGCGAAGATCCTAGTCTTAACTCTCTTTGCCGAAAGTGTTTAAGCTATCGTTAGAATCTAACTTATATTATTAGTTTATATATTTATTCTTATTATAAGAATATAGAGATTAGTATTATAAAGAGCGAGGCTAATATAAAGGTTAAGAGATAACCTTACTTATATAACGGTCAGGTCTAACCTAAGGGTATATAGGGTAGGTCCAGGCGTAAGGTATATAATCGAGTGGATTAGGACATTATAATAAGTAATATAGGTTATGGTCTAGTAATAGTAGAATAGTAGATTCAATGTAACTAAGTGTATTGATAGCTAGAGAGCTTAAGGCTCTTATCTAATGTGCTGAATAAATGTGGTTATATACTTATGGTGTGTTACTTAGATTATAGTTCATAGTAGTGATCCTGCCGTTTAGCTCATGGCTTAGGATCGTGAGCCTATCCTTGGATCATGACGAAACTTATGATCCACATATGGTTGGTTAGGAAATTATAGGGGGGTGCGTAGTCTATGCTTATTATGTAATAGGGCGCAGCCTAGGCCGTGATACGATATCCCCTCTTTATGGGTCTTATCCTTAAGGCCACCTAAGTAGGCCTCGCATAATTTCTATAGTTAGTCCGTAACTTCCTTCCGTAACTATCCCGTAATATGCTAATATAATGTTAGGGCGCGTGACTAAGTAAAGAGCGAAAAAGATAACCGAACGTGATTCTCTCTATCGCTTCGCTAAGCTAAACTGCTATACCGCTGACATGCCCTATACTTATTGTTTTAAGCACAAAATCGACTATCAGATAGAGAATTCCAGCCGTTCCGCTTATTATAAGGAGTGCATTTAGTAGGGTTAGGCTTGCGATAGTATTCGTGTTGCGTCTTCTTATAAGGCTCTTTATCGTTTTTTATGAATCTTTTAATATACTAACTCCCTTGCCTTATTTAGTAAATAAGCTAGTTAATTAGTAGAGAAAACTTAAGAAAGAAGAAAAAAAGGCTAGCGATAAGATCTTAATCCTTTATAACTAACTAGCCAAGCTTTAATCATCCCTTGCTATAGTAGTAAGTCGCTTAGCTAGAATTCGGAAGATTAAGAAGAAAGTAAAAAAGCAGGGTTCTAGTCTATTTAAACAGGGAATACAAGAGTTAGATAAGGAGGATAGTATTCTTCCTATACTAGAGTCTTATAAGGGTTAGGTAGTAAATAACCTTAGGTTATTAGGTATTTAGGGTAAGGTAGATTGGTCTACTTTAGGCCTTAGTAATGATTTTAGTAGGATTAGTTCTTTATTTAACTCTAGTATTACTAGTGAAAGTTCTTTAGGAGGTATTATATATAGGTAAGGTTTTTTACTAGCTCTTATTAATTATTACTCTTAGGGTAGTCTTTCTATTTAATAAGATACTTAGTTTATTTATTTATAATTCTTTTATTAAGGATTACTTCTACTATATATTCTTTTAGTCCTTTAACCTTAGTTTTATATTTATTATTAGTCTTAGTATAAATCGTATCTTTTACTATCTTAAGGAGTAAGATATGAAAAACTAAGTAAAGTCTAACTTTTAGTAGTAAGTCTAACCGGTAGTTATTTTCTAAGATTTTTTTAATAATTTTATATAGTCTAATAAACTTATAATCTAGTTTCTTATTTTATTGCTTTATTTTAATGTTTTTTATTATAAGATAGACTATATTTCCCTCCTAGAAGGATAGTCCCTTTATCCTTTTTTAGTTATAGTATTTTTTTATTTAGTTCCTAATAAATTTAAGTTTATTCTTTATTTCTTTATATAGATTTTTTAGTTTTTCTATTATAAGGATAGCTTTAGGGATAATTAATCCTTCTTAGCTTATTCTATAAGTATTAAGGGTAAACCTAAAGTTAGTATATATTAAGGTAAGTTTCATACTTTCGTGAATAGAGGTATTATAGCTTAACTATATAGTTAGGAGCTTCTTAACCTAATCGTTTTATTTATAGTTAATATAGTATCGAAGGTACTATTCTAGTACTTAATTCATTCGTTCTATCTAGCTATCAGTCTATAGTTAGAAAGCTATAGAGAGTTAGTAGTTTAATCCTATATAGTCTATTAAACTTTACTAAAACTTTAAAGTAAATAGGGATCCCTAATTAGAGAGAATCTCTATAGGAAGTTTATAAGTATTAATAATATTTCGTAAGAAAATATAGGTAAACTACTCTATATCTATTAATTCCTAGTATAATAAAAAATAGGAAAATTTTATAAGTCTATCTATAATAATAAGAATACTATTATAAAGGGTTCTAGTTATAAGGTCCTTTAATAGGGATAGTTTTATAATAAAATCCATAGTAATAGAATCCTATAATCGCTTAATAACTAGTAAGGGCTATAATTCTCTATATAGTTTATAGTATTAAGCCCTAGTTTTCGTATAGAGGTTATACTAATTTATAACTTCTTTAATAATATTCTTTATACTAGGGAATTAGTATATTATTCTAACTTATTCTAGGGTTCTATTAACTCCTTAATATCTATATATTAATAACTTATATATTTCCTATATAAGTTAGTATTATAGTTCTCTAAGAATTTATAGTTTATTTATTTTTTTATCTAGGGATAGTTTATTATTATACTATTATATCCTATTATAGAGTTTATTAATATTTATAATAGTATAGGTATTTCCTAAGGTTTACTTTTTTTATTTAGTAGTGATTATAGTACTAGTAACTTAATTCTAGTTATAGTCCCTTTCTAAGCATTCTAGGTAATTATTAATTATATACTAGAGTGCTTTCTAAAGCCTATATATATTATATATTTTAGCGATAAGCTAGTATAGTATATTAGTACTTCTATTATAGGGTCCTACTTTATATAGTTCTTATACTATTTAATACTAGTAATAGTAAGGGATGATAATGTATCCATCCTAATACCTAATTTCTCCAGTATATCTACGAGCCTAATCTATAAAGTCCTATATAGGGCTATCCCTATAGATTAGGGCTAGGTATTTAGGTTAGGGTTATATTTTTTACATAGCTATAATATACTTCTGCTTAAGGTATCCTTTAGTATTAAAGCTAAGGATTTATTTATTTATCTAGGTTTTACTAGTATTAAAGTCGCTTTATTAACTAATAGTATTAGCTTATCTATTTTCTAATCCTTTCCTATAGATAATTATATAGTTAAATTCTAAGAGGTATTTAGTATATTATAATTATTATCTACTAAGTTCTTATATAATTATAAAGTATAAGATATTCTTATAGTCTATATAGACTTTAATCTTATATTTACTTCCTAGAAGGTAGTATCGAAATTCCTTAAATAAGTTAATAATTACGAGGAATTCTTTATTATAGATAGGGTAATTAAGTTTAGTGCTATATATCTTATAAGAGAAAAAAGCAATAGGGTATAATAGTCCGTTATTATCCCTTTGCCTAATCTAAGCGCCTTATATAAAATCTAATGTATCTATCTTAAGTTTGATTTCTTATTTAGGGTTAAAGGTTGCTAATACTAGCTCGCTTAGGATAAGTTTCTTAATATTATTAAATGCTTTCATTATAGTAATATCTATTCGGAATTCTACTCCTTTCTTAGTAAGTTTAGTAAGTAGTATAGTATAACTACTAAAATTTTTAATAAATCTTTAGTAGTAGTTAGTAAATTTAAGGAAGGCTTATACTTCCTTAATATTCTCTAGTTTTTTCTACTCACTAATTATAGTGATTTTCTTTAGATCTATCCTAATCTTATTATATAAGATAATATATCTAAGGAACTCTACTTTTAAGGTATAGAAGTTACTTTTTTCTAGTTTAACTAGTAGGTTTATATCTTAAAGCGCTTATAATACCTTATGGATATATTCTATATATTCTTCTTCTAAGTTAGAGAAAATTAAGATATTATCTAGGTAGTATATAATAAATATATCTAGATGCTTATATAGTATATTATTAATCATTCTTTAAAATATGGCTAGTGCATTTATAAGTCTAAAGGGTATAATAAGATATTCATAGAGTCCGAACTTAGTTCGAAAGGCAGTTTTCTATTCGTATCCTTCCTTAATATAGATAAGATTATACACTCCCTTTAGGTCTAATACTATAAATACTTTCTTACTATAGAGTTAATCCTTAAGCTCTATAATAAGAGGTAATAAAGTTCGATCTTTAAGCATAATATCATTTAATTATCTATAATCTATAATAAGTTAAAGCTTACTATTCTTTTTAGGAATAAATATAACTAGATATCTAGCTAATAACTTAGAAATCCTAATATATCCTTTCTATAATATATCTTTAATATATTCCTTTAGTATATTAAGTTACTTCTTATTAAGGTTAAATATTTTATAAAATATAAGCGATATTCTATCTTTTAGTATAATTTCATAATCCTATTAACTAAATTTAGGTAATCCTATCTTAAGTTCTTCTATAAAGAGCTTTTCATAAATATAGTACTATACTAATACATTCTTAAGCCTTTCTTCTTTAAGTAGTTTCTTATATTCCTTAAGGTCCTTATTTATCTATATAAACTATTATTAAAGGCATTTAATTATACGTTTAAGCTATATTTTCTTACCTTTCTAGTGCTTATATTATATTCCCTTTAGGGGTGCTAAGGTATCTATTATATCTTTAGGCATATCCTTACTCTCTATCTCTTTAGGAATTAAGGTTTAAGATCTCTTTTTATTTATTAAGTTATTTTTATTATTATTATAGAGTACTTTATTAGGGTTAATTAGTACCTAGCTAGTTCTCTAGTTAATATATAGGTTAAATTTCTTTAGCTATAAATACCCTAAAATAATATTATATTAAGATATTAATAGAATATTAAGGGTAATACCTTAATTTTATTTATTAATAAGAACCTTTAAGTAATTAATTTATTATATTACCTATCCTTAATCATAAGAAAATATATCTCCTTTAAGATTATATACTATATATAGATCTAATTTATTTTTCTATAGTAGCCTTAACCTATTAACCACTCTAGGGTTAATATATAAGGTTTTAGCTCTACTATCTACTAATATAGTAAGCTATTTATCCCTAACTCACACTTATAGCTTAAGTATCGTTCGTTTTATTACTAATTTCATTACGTATAGAGCTTTTCGTAAGGGTCGCTTATCCTCCCTTATGTTACTTGCCTATCGCTCTTCTATAGGTAGTGTTACTTGTTTTTTATATTCTTATTATATATACTATTTCTAGCGTTATACTATTCTTTAATCTTAGCCTAGATATATACTCTATATTCCTAGTGCGTATAATTCTTTAGGTTTAATAGCCCTTTTATACATAACCTAGGGTAGTATTTATCCTATACTTCTAATTATATAGCTTAGTACTATAGTGTTAGTTTAATTAAGATATAGTCTTATATTTTCTATTCTAAGTAGGGGTCGTTAAGAACTAGCCTAAGGATCTTAGTAGGATAATAGTTATTCTTAGCTTTCTTACCTTTATAAGCTTTATATTAGTAGTAGTAATAAGATATTTATAATAGTTTATTATATCTTAGTACTGCATAGTATAGTCTCGGGTCGTTGCTAATTTTGAGTTATGGGATGATTGGGTCGGTCCTAGCTATTCTTCTTAGCTTAGCTTTAATGTATACTGGCTCGTTCTTGTGAGTATCCTCTCGTTCGCGGACGAGTTATTAGTATATCTCTTCTTCCGTTTCCTAGACTAGCATACCGTTTTCATTGTATGTATGTATTTTCTACTATAGTTTTTCGATGGTCGGTATAATAGCTTGCTTCTACCGTGTTTCTTATTCCTCGTCTTCCGACGATGTGTTATTAATGCTAATTATCCTATGACTATTATAGTCATTGCTTAGGTATCCTTTTTTAAGTACCCGAATATTATTATCTTTAATGGGTAGCCTGAGCTATCGTGCTCGCCTGGCTTTGTATCCTGCGTCGAGGCTAGGAATGTTTTCTTATTATATGTAGAACTAGCGTCGAATACGGTTGTCTTCTTCCCGTCGTGGAGAGAGTCGTGCGCCTAGTTCTTCATCCTAAAGTCTTAGGGTTTCTAGTCGAGGTTGTTAATCTGGGATTTCTACTTTAATTGTAGGTTGTCTATAGGTTTCCTCCTTCTTGACTATCGCGATGGTCTTGCTAGTAATGTCTTTCCGAGGTCTTCCTTCTAGGACTAGCTTCTAGGGTCTAAATGTCCCCCGTATCATGCCCTTATCCCGCTGGCAGTTATCTTATATACCGTACTAGGGTTTCTCCACGTAGACGCTATCTTCTATAGTCTTATACCGCTAAGTGCTAGGTAGAGGTCCGACGGCTTTAAAGTTGCCAGTGCCTATAGTTTCGTAGGCCCCTCTAGTCATAGCTACTATTTTCGTGCGGACAGCTATCTATAGGGTGTCGTGCTAATAGTTAGTAGATCGGACGTTCTTACCTTTAGGCATAGGCCTATGCTTTTATCCAGTCTTAGGTTTTTAGCACTTACTTTCAAAATGTCTAAACCTTTTATAATTCTAGCACTTTACTTATAAGTGATCTTATTATACAGCTCTAAGTTCTATAGGGCCGGACTAAGTTCTATAGGAGGTGTTTTTCCCTTTTCCTCCTTTATTATAAGAGTTATAGTAGTTATTACGATTATCTAGGTAGTAGGGGTTATAGGGAGTATCCCTACCCTTTCCCTTAATAGCTGCTTTCTCTTTATGTCTTTTATACTATTGTTTATCGATTTTCATAGCTATAGTAACGAAGTCCGTAAGGGTATTAGGTTAGTTAGCTTTATATAGCTTATCCTTAACTTCCTCCTTAAGTCCTTTATAGAAAATTTCTATAAGGATATTATTATCCTATTTAAGGTATAAAGAGATTTATCTAAATATAATAATATAGGCAATAGTAGACTAGGTTTATTTAATCTTATAGATATTAGTAGCTGCTTACTATTCCTTATTAACTATTCTAAAGTTATCTTTAAGTACTATTTCGAAATTATCCTATTCTAAGAAGATATTTATAATATCTTAATTATATATATCCTCTTTATTCTTAAGGAAGTCCCGCATAATTAGTTCAAACTATATTATAGCGTTTCCTTCAAGGCGTCCGCTAATAAATAAGGCCCGTATTTCTCCTATAGCGAGTTTAGTTAGGAAGAATCAAAAGTATGCCTTCATCCTAGTAAGGAAGGGTATAACATCCTTTAATTCTCTATTAAATAGCTTAGGGAGAGGGGGTTTAATGCTTTCCCTTAGGTCCTTAGCTTCTCTAGGCCATTCTACTATAGATAAAGTAGCTAAGGTAGTAGATACACTATATACCTACTCCCGTAGTCTATTAATAAGAGTATAGAGCTATACTATCTTAGCAACTATTTCGGCTATGCTTAGGGGGGTAGTGTATGCTAATAGTAGGTTTCCCCTAGCGATCGGATTAGCAGTAGGGCGTAGTGTAGATATATCTAATAGTAGGTATTGCTTAGGTTAATATAGTAATACACTAAATAAGAGCTATTAATATATAATAGTCGGGTCTAACCTAAGGGTATATAAGGTAGGTCTAAGCGTAAGGTATATAATCAAGTGGATTAGGACATTATAGTAAGTAATATAGGTTATAGTTTAGTAATAGTAGAATAGTAGATTTAATATAACTAAGTATATTAATAGCTAGAGAGCTTAAGGCTCTTATCTAATATACTAAATGAATATAGTTATATACTTATAGTATATTACTTAGATTATGGTTTATAGTAGTGATTCTACTGTTTAGCTTATGGCTTAGGATCGTGAGCCTATCCTTAGATTATAATGAAACTTATGATCTATATATAGTTAGTTAGGAAATTGTAGGGGGGTACGTAGTCTATACTTATCATATAACAGGGCGCAGCCCAGGCTGTGACAACTTGCTATATGCCTATAACAACTTCATTGCCCCAATTTATACCGTAACAGCTAAATCTATATTCTTTAATTAATGAAAAGGTATTGCTACCTTTATTCTATCGCTTTATCTAGGTTTATGCTCATATACCAGAAATAAGCGCCCTAGGATCCAAGCTTAGTAAATAGATATTGTATCGACTCAATATCTAGCCCGTTATTAGCCCCTAGTAGCTGTCTTTCTATCCACCCTGGCCTGCCTTATATATCTACAACCAGCCAATGAATAGAAATTGACGTTTTGGGTCCCGTGGTTTCTACCGGATCTGCTCAGTCGATACAATACCAAGTGTTGCTAGGGTTCGGTTTCGGCGTCCCTGGCGCTAGGTCGCCAGGCGTTCAGGTTTAGTACCCCCTTAATATCGGTCATGTCTTTATCTACGGACACTTCCGCGCGCTTAGACCCAAATCAAACTACCTCTCACTCTATAACCGGGACCGCCACTACCTCCATGAAGCTTATTACGTAGGCTTGGTTTGAGGCGGTCGTGATCTGCGTCGATTGCATCGTTATTCACCCACTGGGCTTATCTCCATATGCCGGAAACAACCCCCCCTCCCCCCCCCCCCCACCCCCAGGCCTCAAGCTCATTAAATAGCCCTTTAAGTGTTTCGGATATCACTAGGGTTCAGTTTTGGCGCCTGGTCGCCCCATCGCCCCTCATAACAGGTATTCAGGTTTGGCACCCCCCTAACACTAGCCATAGATTTATCTATTAACGCTTCTAATACGCACTTAGACTAAGATCTATATACACTCAAAACCATAGACATCTTCCTCCTTTATAATAGTCTAGGACTGGAACATTAATGACCTATATAGTACTAAAATGGATAAAGCGTACTACTAAACTCGCTATATCTTAGTAAAAGTCACTAATATTCGTATTACTAGATATAGAGTGAAGGTCATTTATATTAATAGTAAACCTCTTAGCTATTTAGTAAGTAGCTTATTCGATATTCGCTATGCGTACTAGAAAGCTTTAGAAACAGCTAAATTAAAGCCTCTACTAAGCCAAGCTGAAAAGCCTTCTTAAAAGATTAGTATAGATAGGGTAGCTAAATTTCCTCCTAGTATAGGTTTCTATATACAAACACAGAAAGCATTATACATCTAGTTAATTTAAATCTAGAAATATATCCTACTTAGGGTTCCTATAACTAAGTATAGAGAAAGAATAGCCTACTTAGTATAATAACTCCTATTCTATTGCCTCTTACCATAGAACATACTTAGCGCTAGATGTTCTAAACACAACATACCTTAGAGAATGCCCTAGGTGACTTTTAAAGTAACGCTTTATTATTAATAGGATATATATACCTTGTTATATATTAAGGAGAGGCAGGACGGGGCTGCGTTACTCTTTCCTTTAACTAAGAAATAATCCTTTCCCTAATTATCATCCTATTATTATAACTCATAATATAATCTTTAGGTTTTCACCCTAAGTATATAGTATATACTTATTATACTTTATTATAGAGTAGCTACCTTACCTCTCTATAAGACTTAGTTATACTTAATATCAAATTACTTAAGAAAATACGCTTAATACTCTACCCATATAAACCTAGTACGATTACTTTATCCTTAAGAATATATAACTTACTATAAGTAAGGCTTTAAAGTTAACAACTCACTGTCTATATAGAACACTTAGCTTACCCGGACTAGAGAGTACTATCCGTAATAGACTAGTTCTCCTTAGTAGGAAAGAGTAGAAATATATCGCTAATATCCTCCTACCTACTAGGCAACCCTTATTTAATCTAACCGGTTATTTTTTAGTTACTAATAACCTTAGAACTAATTTAATTATTATTAATAATAGGTAGAATAATATGTATAGGATTCTCGATAATATATATACTATATTACTTAAAAGCCTTATAATATTTTCTCTTATTATAATTTAAGATAGGGAGTATAGTTATGCTTAGTATTATAGGGATGCTATCTATAGATTGCTTATTGTGTTAGGAGTGGACTTAATTTAAGGCAGCTATAATCTACACTAATTATATCTTCTTCGCCTATACTTTTAGTCATACTTAAGCTACCTAGGCTATCTTACGTATTAAGTTAACTATAACTAGAACATAAATAGGCAATGTAAAGCTAGCTTTCATCTCTCTATATTACTCAGTTGCAAGCTTAGACCTCCTATATTTATAGTCCACGCAATTTTCAAGACGCATACTACCTTAACCATTACTTACTCACCTTTATTAGCTCAATATCTTCTTAGATAGGATATTGCCTACATTTGAACTAGATATTACTAAGTTCCTTGTGATATGTTCTTTTCGGGATAGTGAGCTTTTTAGCCTCCCCTGCGCAGAGGGTGTTATATATATTAGGATATTAGGATATCGGATTTCTATAGTTATAACGGAAGTAAAGCTTTCCTTCTGTTATTATAGGCATCTATCGCTACTTGCCTTATTACTAGCCTCATTATTAGATAAGCCCTAAGCCTAGCTTTTCCTTAATTTTATTAATAGCTAGTTAAAGCTAAAGACTCTAACGGATCCGGAGCCTCTTAGCTGTCCGAGGTTATCTAAGGTTATCATTAGTCTCTTTATCTATAAGACTAACCTAAAGACCCTTATTAGATAGGAAGAATATTAAGAGCTTCTCGCACACATAATCATATCCATCTCCTAGATATAATAGAGAGCCTTCGCAAAGATAGAAAAAGTATATAACTGCCTACTTATATTATAAATTTTCTAGAATAGCATTTCCAGAGCCAAACCTCTTTGCTTAACTTTAAGGCAAAAGACCCTTAAAAGGTAGTTAAATAGGGAAGCAGTACTGTACGGTTTAGGAGGGTAGTATGTGATCATAGTGTTTATAAGGTCACGCACATACGCACTATTAATCAGTGCGCAATGCCTATCGTCGGTAAGAATAGTAGTAACGAAAGAGATAGAGAGGATCAAACGAAACATATACATTTTGTTAAACTTAACGTATAGACTATCCTTAGCGGTAGTTTAATAAGGTTATAGACTAATATAGTAGGAACCTAGACTTAAAGCTAGTTACTTTATATTATAAGTAAGCAATAACTAAACCCTTACTAGTATATTCTAAAACAGTACCCTTATAGATAAGGATTCACTTTATAGCCCTAGGCAAATAGTAGAAACGCCTACCCTAGTCTATCGTAATATAAGCTAAGGTAGGGTAAAAGAGTAATAGCGACCGAAAAGCATCCCCCAATACCTATATACAAAGCCGAAATATCCACCACCCCATTCCTTATGGCTAATTTTACTCTTTAAGCCTACATTTCTTAGCAATACTTTAAGGACATAAAGACTTTAGGAAGCTAGCATACGTAACCACAGCCTAGTTTCTATCTAAATTCTTAGCACATCTCGTTCTACCAATATAGATCGTCTAGCTAGCCCACGCCCTATCGATAGAGAGATAGCTAAGGCTTATAGTAAATCTATCTCGCTAGATGCAACTCGCGATAAGCTTAAAGCTAGCAAAGTAGTAATGGGTCAATCTCCCTAGGAAGTAATCGTAGAAAGAATACGGGAAGTTAGGCGGCTTCGTGCAGAAGTCGCTTATCTCTAAGAGGTTCGAAGACTTAGTAAATATCTATATAAGGAGGTTAAATATATTATTAATTAGCTATAATTAGCTATTATTATATTTCATAAAGGCCTATAGTAAATAGAGGAGAGTAAGGTAGATTTACTAGAGTAATATATATAAATAATAAGATTAAGAGTATATAATAGAACATTTTTATAAAAAAGATATTTATATAAATTAAATAGGACTATAATATAGTTCTTAAATATTAGGGTAATATTTTACTATTCTATCTTAAATTATATAAATACCCTATAGAAAAAGCTTATATTAATACTTATAGTCTAGCCCTTAATAGAAACTAAGCTAGAAAATTAAAGCTTATTCTATAGTACTTTAAAGTATTAAGACCCTAGCTATAGACTAAAATCAAGTTCTACCAAGTCGATATCATCTCTAAGTATGGGGCTAATAACTCTAGTGATTATCTATACTATTAAGGGATCCGTACATACTATATGCTTTAGCCCCTAACTTAGAGTATTATTAATAAGAACATACAGCTTGTATACCGCATATTCCTGTTCGTATACCCCAGAATCTTGATATTCAGTACTGACGTATTAGAGCCCTGGATTACTTAACTCAGTGACGGCTCTACTGGCTAGCCTCACGAATGTCTACACCGCTCAAGATGGAGATTGGTCTGTGACCGCCATAGTCACGGTTAGCATTGCTGGTTTTTGCGCTGTGTTTATGGGTTCAATGGTTCTTTTGTATCAGTTTTGGTTTTTAAGAATACTGAGACAACAATAGCTGTCTTGAATGCCTTTTCTTGTGATGAAAGAAGTGTCTGAAGAGATCGCAACCATGATAGCAAAAGTCAAGGCTAGCAATCCACGACAACATCAATACCAAGTGCCTTACAGTACCATAACAGAATCAACCATCTTGGCAGGTGAGCTTTCATCTCCGGGACGACTCTCAAACGACTGCCATGGGCTGCAGCCAGGAGATAGTCGCGTTCCTCGAACGATCCGAACAGATCAAGGTGTAATATTTCTTTTGTCTTCCTGACACGACTATCTAAAGAAGCTACAAATAACCGTCTTGCAAGTTTACGGAGACCGGCTCTTTAAGTAGATTGTTCTTGGCAGCGGTTGAATCATCAACTAGCGCAACTGTTGTATTTAAAGCTATATACCTCAGCTACTTTAATCAACATACTCTGTCACTACTAGACGAAATACCGGTTTTGGCTGTATCGATGGAGGATTTTCATTTGATGAGCAGTCCGTCGGCAGCTCGCATGGAGCTGGTGCTGGGCCATCTGGCAGCTCCGCGATTGGTTTGTCGATAGCAATCTCCCCCTTTGTCTCCATCGTTCTCGATTTCAGCTGATCAGGGATGTTGGCGAGGTCATCATCCGGCTGATCGCTGTGGTGCCAGTGGTGGTGATGAATGTGGATGTTGAGGCCCTCGCCGCTTGCCAAGGCCCGAAAAAGATTCATCCCAGCAATGAATGTAGTGTTTATAGCACGTACTATTCGTTGCATAGGAGCCCGGTCTTGCCTTATTCGGCCTGCAACGGGCTTCCATGGCGTATCTCTCTGGTCCTGCTGCGCCCGCAGGCATCGGCGGCAAATGGAGTGTGTGCGAGGGTAATCTTGACCCGCAGGGTACCGGCGATGAAAGTCCTTGGAGCGAGGACGACGGCAATTGTCGCAAATGTGCAAGTGTCGATGACTCATTTTCATTTTTGCAACACTGAACTGATCAACCGTTTCTGTGGACCCAAACTCTCTTTATATAGACAGTGCAGGGAACGCAATAGAGGACGGGGTGCTGATTTCGTCCCCCAAACCTGTCACGCGGACCCGCAGAACAACGGTGTACGAAACGAGACCTCTGCTGAAGAAAAGCCTACCCCCGACCATCACGGGAGTATTAAAGGTGGCTGTTTGGCATGCTTTACAGAAGGCTTGACTATGCCAACAAGATGAGCAACTCCTGTAGCCACTGGCTATGGGTTGCGGGCGGGGATACTCCGTCGATTATGCATAATGGAAGGCTACAACGAGTGACTTCGACCTTGGACCAGCAGGCTCTGTGTCCAAGCCTCAATATCCTCATCGGTAAGCGGCAACCGGCTTTTTCAGCAAGGAAATCCAAGCGGCAACTCGATACCCTCTGTTTAGATCTGGAGCCGGGGACACCAGATCACGAGTCCTTGCTGCTCGCCGGTACAGCACTACCCGCCGCCTCTAGGTCCAAGAAGAGATCTCGATGTTGCACATCAATGGCAGAAACACTAATGGATGGCAAAATGTCCTGCCTGGAACTAGAAACACTTGTATACTCCCGACTATTATACTTCTTCGCCGATATCTTTTGCTTCCACTCGTACGGTCTGTCGGACCTGGCCAGAATTGGGCGCTGGATCGCCACTTGGTCACTCCAGGAGAATACAGGGTGGAAGCCCTCCCTAGTGATTGTCCTTGCAGATAAATACAGTCAAGGGTCAAATGCTGCCTCTGTCGCAGAACAGCTACTTGCCACAACAGTCGAGACAATCACTTCACTACCGCTGAGCTCTTACTTCTTCGAGACCACTTTCCTTCAAATACCGGAAACGGACTCACCTAATGACTTTCGCACGCACCTGCATCGCTGCACTTCAACTGTTCGCCAACGACGTCAAGACGCAGGCCTGTGCTTTTCTGTAGAGCATTTCAATGCCCTCTTCGAAAGAGCCTTTGAGTCAGCAGCGGCCCTGATGAACCAGGCTTTCGATCCTGTTCGCTCTGCTCGCCAAGATCTTCCAGTTTCGACCGAATTGACAGATCATCTCGTCAACTACATGAATCAAATATCCTTAGCCAGGGATCTCCTCTCATTTGCGTCTCCCGTCATTGCTTCGAGTTTATTATTGGAGCATTACGTGCCTGATATGCATCGTGAGTGTCTGCTTGGACCTACTGGAGTATTGCTCTAATTGTTTTAGTGTTTAAACCTGTGGAAGTTTTCGAGCGCCTGTATCAGGGCGCCTGTACGTGCGCTTGTAAGCAGACAGTTAAGATAGATCGTGAGGATGGTTACCTGCTGCCGAGCGCTCTGGCGAATACCATTCGCGACGAATTCATCGCATTGTTTAATCGCCTCGGAAAAGGCGAAGCCGCAGTGTCGATACATCGGTCTGTCCTGGCTGCTTATCCAGACTACTGGCCCAGCATCAAGAGCAATAAAAGTTGCTTTTCTTGTTTGACACAGGCCCCACAACACAGGATGCCATGTGGGCATTGGATATGCGAAGATTGTCTGCAAACCTTCGGCGAATATGACGCAGCCGACCCATGGCTTTTCTCTCTTAAACATTGCTTGTTTGATGGGAAGGTCGCCAATTTGATAGTGAGGGTTCGCCCCCCCACAGCTGGTCACTCAATTCTTTGCATCGACGGAGGTGGTGTCCGTGGTATTATACCCCCAGCAATCTTGGCTCAAATCCAGGACCGGCTTGACCTCCCAATACCGATTCAAGAACTTTTCACACTGGCGTACGGAGTCAGTGCTGGTACGTCTCTCTTCTTGCAGCTTGCTCGATAAATTTTCTAAATCATCGATAGGGGCGTTGATTGTTCTTGCGCTATTCATCAACGGTTGGTCGGTGGAACAGTGCACCGTTGAATTTGAGCAGCTCGCGAAGGTCGCCTTCACACCCCCTTCAATCTTGTCCCTACCTGGTTTGAGCTGGGCTCGATCGATTTTGTTGGACTCCATCTACTCCGAGCACGGCATTGAAGGAGCACTGAGAAAAGCATTTGGCGAGGGGACACTAACTGAATCCTCTCATGCCAAAATGATAGGGGCAAAAGTTGGGGTACCAGCTGCAACGATAAGACAACCCTGCCTCAGCCTCTTCACCAATTACAATGCTGTTGGGCAAGAGAGAACTGGCTACATGGTTTTGAGGGAAGCAGAGCATGTGAAGATCTGGGAAGCGTGAGTCATCAAGATCATGAAAAAGACTGGCGGAATAAACGCTAATGCCACTGGAGTGGACGAACTAGTTCAGCTGCTCCTTTGTAAGTTCTTGTACCTCGAAAATAGATCCGGGCTAACTGCTACGCTAGGTATTTCCCACCTAAATACCTCCCCGGGCTTGGGACGTTTCAAGACGCTGGGACTCTAGCGAATAACCCGATAATCGTAGCACTCGCCGAGTTCGCCGCCATGTATGGTGACGAAAAGCCTGACCTCGTACTTAACATAGGCACTGGCACTTTGCCGGACACGCCACTTCAGGATCAAAAGCCAAGATTCGTCAGAGACAGCTGGCCTGTTCGTCTGAAGCGTGGATATATGGCGCTTATGCAGGGGAAAAAGACCTGGAATGATGCTACAAGCATCTCTAAGAAACAAGGGGGAAAGAGTGGCCGATATAGACTTGATATCCCCCTCGCTCAACCGCCTTCCCTCGACGACACCACATCGATGTCCATGTTGACATCCTTGGTACGCCATGATTCCGTGAGTCTTGGGGGCGTACCGGAGATTGCGCATCATCTGTTTGCAACTCTGTTCTACTTTGAGCTGGATTCCCTGCCCACACTGTCGGGATCCAACTTTCAGATAAGTGGCCAAATCTGTTGTATCCGGAAGGGCCGGGACCAAGCGTTGCCGAAAATCTTGGAACGGCTTCGGAAGGCGACTTTGTACGTCAACGGAAAGTCTACACGGTCTGTGATAGATACGGACATTCATGGCAACATCCTCCAGACAGTCAGTCTCACAACTGGCAAATCCCTTCTCATTGAGTTGAAAGAAGAAGGTAGCAGATATGCCTTTCCGCTCAGCGGCTCCCCGTATAGTGTTTCCAGGCTTGTCTCGTGCGGGAGAGCAACGGCGGTCTTTGGGACGAGGACACACCGAAAGAGGCCTCGTAGTGCAGGCTGTAGCCGGCCGTCGAAGCGTAGAAAGCGGTGTTTTGCTTGCTTGCCTTAGTAGAAGATTGTAGAAATTTGATAGAGAAGAGAAGCAGCTTTCATTCAAGAGTCGTTGTCTCTAACTTGTATTCAGGCCCGCTGGTATTCTTTTCTGCGTGACTGTTGATGTCTATGAAACAAAGCCTGTATCTTCCATCAGAACGTCAACTAGCGAAGCTTATTGCTAATGCGCCCCCTCCCCCCCTCTCTTTCTGTCCCCCCCCTTTCTTTCTCTTTAAATAGGGCACTCCAGGTTAAGTCGCTCGAACCGCTGCTTCAAATCGGAGACGCAGTCCCTCGCTACCTTCGCAGCGGGATGGGAATCAAGTGGGTTCTAAAATGCATGAATTAGCCGAGGCCTTGAAGCTCTTGAAGCTCACCCAACCTACTATGGCACAATCTGGGTCGCGGGAGAAAGTCAAGGTCTGTCGTTGCATCGTGGACCTGTCTTCAAAAGTGATAACTATATTTACGTCAAAGAGCTGTGAGTATTCTTGCATTTTATTCTTGAGAGTAGCTGTGCGCCGTTTGCGCTTGATGACCTTCGGATGAGACATCGTGAGAGAGTTCGTGACAATGAAGGGGGAACGGACAAGTTCGCTCAAGTGCTTGTTTTCATAGAGTCTTTGGAGTTGCTCGGCCGGACATTATCCGAGGAGGGTGCCGAAAAGCGCACCTCGGACGAAAGGACATGGTACGCCTTGGGAGTCATCAAGAACCGAGAGCTTAACCCCGAAAGGCGCCGTTGTGATGTATCATTTTCTCGTATTCGGGCCTGGACGCGTCAGCAACACCAGGAATCCTTGGCCATGACGTACAGTTTGGCCATGACGTACAGTACAGGGTATCCCTGTACCCCATGATGACGGTCTTGAAGAGTGTTGACATCGAAGAAAGTGCCGGAAATAGATTCATGAGCTATGAAGTCACAGTTGGCCGAAAAGAAAAGAAAAGAAAACCGTTCGTACAGCACCAACATGATATGGGGAGACCAGTGAACTCTTGAACTCGCCTGAGAGTCAAGCCGTGTACAAATCAACGGGCGGGAAGGCCGGAACTCTGGATAAACTCATTCCTTGTTACACTGCTCTACCAACATCTGCTAAACCACTTCCCTACTTAAGGTTTGCATGGATCTCTTGCTTAACTTTTTCTTCACCAACCCGGCTACCTCCATCCGAATCATTCAGCATATCGGAGTGTTGACTTCCCGTCGGAATCGGCCCACCAGCGCTCCCACGGCGGGTCTTAGACCCATCCTTTCTACATCTGGCCGCCCGTAGCTGCTCCTTGAGCCTTGAAACCTGGCCTAGGAGGGTAGCATTATGTTCCGAAACCTGCCAGTACTGAACAACAACTTGCTCATACTCTTGGCGCCAGCACCCGGCGTCATGCTGTAACTGCTTGTTCAGGTGACGCAAGTTCATATTGTCAGTGCGAGAAAGAAGCAGTTCCCCAGCAAGCCGAGTCACGAAACAAGCCTGCTGCCCTGGCTGCTGAAGTGAATGTCTCTGCTGCTGCTGCTGCCAAGTCGTCACCGCCGAGTTCTCAGGCACGGTGGGAAACTGGTTCTGGTAGCTCTGTCATGAAAGTCAGATACGATTTACTTCCTTCCTTTTAGTGTTCAGGAAGCCGTACCATTGTGATTGATAGAGAAATGTCCAAGAATATGGGGAAATAATGGGAGTTGAATGCTTGAGTGCGAATGACCTTCCAGTCGGCGAGTAAAGCATTTGGGCTTACTTATATGGACAGTCAGGTATCAGCAGCGCATCGGATCATAGTGTCTGTGTTGTTCGCTGTGAACTACCAGGGTGGCAGAGAACGGCTGAAGGAACGGTTCTGTTCAGGGTGGCAGGAAGCGGTCCTTTGAACCAGGGTGGCAGGAAATGACTTCAGTTACTGTAACATGTTCGTGCCGTGCAGGTCATGGCCCCTTGCAGTGCCCAAGCATAGATCAATAGGAGTGCGTTCCATCTGGTTGGTCCGACCAATTAGGAGATGTCTTCACTAGCAATTACCCACTTGGTGCCTTTTGATATCACGAGACAAATTTTAACACAAAGTCAGGGGTATGGGAAACAGCAACCTCAACTTCACAAGTTACCTTGTTAGCTCTCTATCAACCCAACCGAGAATTCGCCCGGGGACAACCAACAGAATGGAGACCAACAGAGGAACATGAACGAAGAAAGCAGAACTTTTGTCCGTGAAAGCTTCGTAAGCCCCTTGCTCCGACGAGGGCCGCCGGGTCCCTCGGGTGGTCAAAAGGCTAAAGAGGTGGACTCGGACTTGGGCAATTTGCTTTCCATACCACGCCCATCCTTCGTTTTGTTGTCAATCATGGATCAAAGCAACAGGGAGCCGTTTATCCCTTGTTATGATACTTTCCTCTTGGATTCTTCTAGCCCCCCACTTGTCGCAGACCCTGGGCCAACCGCCGCGTCCCTCAACCCGACTGCCACGGACCCTCTTTCTGGAGGCGGTTTTGATCCTACCGGCCTTGATTGGGGTGAGCCGGGTGGCATCACAAGCCAGCAGGGCCCTGCTGAGCTCCTCATGGGACAAATGGACTCATCCCAAGCAGAGGAGATGAACTCTGGCATGAAGGAGCAGGTGGGCTCTGATGTTCCAGACGCCTTTATCGCCAACAATCCCTTGCATGATTCAACCGCGCATAGATTACAAGACTTTATGGGAGGGAACTACACGGTCAATTACAATGCTGGCTCTGGGTTTCAAGAGCCAGTCAGTGGAAACATCTTTGACAATGTGGGAACAGAGGCTGTCGCTGATAAATTTCATCTCAACCCAAACCAACTTGAGGAGCCTTCTATTCTCACCAGAATAGTAGCTCTAGAGGCCAAGGTGAATGAGCTTCTCGATTGGAAAGCTAAGCATACCAGGAGGAGCATTGAGTTGTCAAAGATGATGGATGAGATTCTAGGATTGCTCTATGAACATTAGATCAAGCTGGGTCTAGTGTCAGCGTCGCGTAAGTTTTCCCTCTTGCATTACAGCCAGAATTACTTACCGCTATCTAGAGTTCCCGAGAGGAAACTGAGTCCATTTTAAAGATGGCTTCATCATACTCCTTTAAGACGCCCTAGTAACTAGCCCAGACACTCTCTGCATTCATCTTTTGGCCTTTATATGCTTCCGTCATAGCAGTAGCAGCCCGAATGAGTTTGGTGGTTTCTTTGAGGATAGCGGTTGACGCCGAAAGCTGAGCATTCTGTCCCTTGATCTCTTCTTTTAGCAATGTTATTTCAATCAGAAGATCATTGATTGTTGCAGAGGTATTGTGATGCCTCATTCCACTCAATGTCTGCAAGATATCGCCCGATAGTTGTTCAAGAGTATTTGCCATGGTGTGATTTGCGGTGTTAGGGAGTGCGAGGTGGTGTTCTTATAAATGCGCCGGTCACTGGGCCTATAAACGCAGGGGTGGCCGGAACCCGCTAATGTCACTGCGTTCTACTGTAAGTAGACCAACAACATGAGACATACATGTTGTATACATTAGTTGTAAGCTAGTGCGGCGGGAAACTCTTAGGTATAACTTCTCCCACAATAGGTTTTTTTTTATTTTTTCTTTCTGAATACCTAGGGCCTGTACTCTAAATGAAATCCGTGTCCAGGAAATATGTCTTATCTATCAAATCTGTCAAAGCCAGAAGGACTTTCGCTATCCCTTGAGAATAGGTAAGAGCCGCATTCCGGTAGTAGTTCTCTTGACTTGCTAATCTCTGTAGTTCTTGCTTTAATCCCTCTTGTTGCTCCTGTTCTACCCGGAGCTTCTCCTCTAGGGAGAGCCTAAGCGTTACCTCTGCTTCGAGTTGACTCCTTAGTAAATGCACCTCCTGAGACGCATAGTCTTTCTGGACTTGTAGTTCGTTGATACGGGAAGTAAAACTGACGGTACTCTTGTTAATAGATCCCTGGTAAAGTTAGCGCGCGGATATCGCTAGCTCAAATGCCCTTACAAAACTTTCCATTCCTAGTGGTTCAACTATGGGTGATAGGGGCGCTTGAGTGACTTCGAAATATTTATTGATACTATCGTACAATTCTTTATAAACCCCGACAGACTGGTCGCTTAGGTTTTTTGCGAATAAGTACTCCTTTCCCGGGCTGACAAGCCATTGGTATGGATCATCCCGGGTGGGATGTAGTCTGACTTGGGATGGGTCAAGCGCAATGCCCAAGTTGGAGTCTGCACTTGTCAGCAATTTATAGGTAGCCACGGCAGCCAGGTAGTCCTTACTGATGTGATTATATAGAGCTTCGTGACATTTCATCCTCCATTTCGCCCTTTCCAGGTTGCTTTGCTTTCTCGCGGTCGCCATTCTTAGAAAAGGAATCAAAGAGGGCATGTTTCGCGCACTAATTCTTCAACTCTCACAATTACCTAAGTTCTCTTGGCTTTGATCACGTATTTAACTTGTGAGCAAGGTACTCTGGAGGAAGATAAAACATGCTTGGGGTTCGCTTTCCATGACCCTGGCTCCTGTTTGATCCAAGCCCAGATCCCTGTTGGTAACTCGGATCCACTGGGTGCAGAAAGACGCACCCCAAATCATGTTCCTGACACTCTCTGCACCACCCTCGACAAACTGGACACTTTGTGGGACGGACCAGGGTGACATGTCTGCTCGCGCTCAGTCGGTCTCAAGATAAATTTAAACATACATTGCATATGAAAGCGATAGGCTACCTCAACTCGGTCGGTTCTTTCATGGAGCTGCATTTTGTGACGGCTTTTATTCCTACCTATTAAGAACGATATCCTCTCCCCTACAACGATGGCTAGAGCTTAAAGAAAGAGTTTGAATTGAGATAGCTCCTAATTAGCTGCTTCTATGCTAAAAAGCCGACAAAGCATCACCGACCCCTCATCCCTCATAATCAGGGTCTAGACTATGAAACTCAATGCCTATCAAATGATACCGGTGAATAGAGGCCGAGTCTTCCGATATAATGCTGTGTCGATAAAATGCGAAAACAAACACATCCATATCCGAATCTGGATTCAAATCGGGACTGAGAAGCACCGACTCATTCGGAAAATCTATCGGATTTTCCTCCCATACTTTAATCCTCTTATACGACGCTTTATCCTGCGTGACTTGTATATATGGAACCCAGGTAGGATAATTCGAAGGGTCGACCGCATCGAAGATAGCCGAGAGGTAGGGATCTATTCCTTCTGTTGACTTCTTGAAAAGGATCTCCTGGACGCAATGATGGGAAAGGTACACCAAAGTGATGTTCGAGTCCATGGTTTTGGGTAGTGTACACCATCCGCGCTCTTGCACCACCTTACCGGGCCGATCTAACCACGGTAGCGGTGGTGGCAAGGTGTATGAAGGGGACAGCTGAAGGGGTTCTTCAGGATCACTGTCTAGGCGGAAGCCCGTATAAGACTCTATGTCCCGCGGTATTTCGAATACGTTGCCATCTTTGTCTGTGGCAGCAAATGAATTGTTTCTCAGGGCATTCTTGTATGCCTTGGTTGCTAGAGCCACTAGCCACAGATGCCTGACCTTAGCGCGAGAGTGGGTCTTCTAGTGGGTGAGAGGGTGGTGGTAAGAATCCAGAATTTTCTCTAGGTCTTTACCGACCAAAAGTATTGTATGGCCCTTTGATACCATATTTAGAATCCAATCCGCGTACTCCGGAAAATCTTTAAGGATCTAGATATATCTCCAGTACGCGTCCTTATCCGCGTGGTAGAGAAGCCCAGTGACACCGAGGACGATTGCTGAGTCGGTTGTAGAGAGATAAGACATTAAAGTGTCGAGGATCGGAAAGTATGCAAGACATTGAGATAACTTGTCCATGATGAATAAAGATGAGGTTAACTAAAGAAGAAGTGAAGGGGGAAGCAGATAGTGCAAGTGCTTGTAGGATATCTACACATAGTTTTCCCATTGCATTCGGTTCTTTATGGTATTCGTGTTGCACACTAACGGAAAGGCCCTCTTTCGATTTTTGGCCCCCGGCTCTGACCTTAGCTCCCAGTGGGTGACGGTTTTCGCGCCCCCCTTGACTGCTTCCAGGGTGCGGTTTCCAGGGTGCGGTTTCCGGGGTGCGGCTTTTTGACTGCTTCCAGGGTGCGGTCTTGGCTACCCCCCTTGACAGCTGCCAGGGTGCGGTTTGACAGCTTCCAGGGTGCGGTTTTTTGACTGCTTCCAGGGTGCGGTCTTGACTACCCCCCTTGACGGCTTCCAGGGTGCGGTTCCTTGCGGTTTTTTGATACCTCTTGCTCTGAAAGCTAATAATGACCCGCTATATATTACTTATATGATGAACAGAAATCCTCTAAGATTTGTGCCTCCATACTCTATGAAACCACAAGCTGGATTGGCTTCTTAACTATTGGTGGGTGTATTCTATCCTTAAAAGAGAAAAGTCTGACACTAATCGTTGCTATCTAATACCCAGAATATAACACATAATTAAACCTTATGTGGAATTGGCGATGTCGACTACCCCGTTGGAACAGATCAATAACTTGATCGAAATCATTCCAAGCCTAGTTGCTGACTCGGATCTGCTCGCTTGCACAGATGAGCAACTACGTGAGTTGATGAAGCTTGGAAGGAAACTTGAGGGGATTGGAATGAACCTCTATTCTAAGGCGGCATCAAACCGGACATTGGAAGTACTCAAAGTGCTACGATTCAAAGTAGCAGAGATGACATCGAAAGTGATATCGAAGCAAAAGCCCGCTTCACCTGCAATTTTCAAGCGAAGCATTAGGAGTATTTTTGCGGGCTCCGAGGCCTTACCGCAACCTGGCAACCTTGAGCCAAGAATTCGGAAGGACTATGAAGCCAGATGCGAACAAATCCGCAACTCGAGCTCAGATACCATCATAACCTGGGCGCTTACATTCAGTCCAACTTCATGGCTGTTGACAAAGATGAACGCAGACATCTTTTCATCCCTCCTTATGTATATGGAAGAAAGGCCTTCAAAGATGTGGCCCTCAAAGGTTTATCAGCTGCTAGATGGATTGCGGTATGACGGGGTACTCGCTCAAACTCCCGAGTATAGTCGGTTTATTGATGGTGAGTTGAGATCTGTCTGGAAGCAAATACGTAACAACTAAACTCTGTGGCAGATTTGAAGACCAACTCTGTGGCAGATTTGAAGACCAACTAGCTTAGTATGGACATATTAAATTAGGAAATTTCTATTCGATTTACACATCAGATATTAAATCGTTAATTGGCAAATTGCCTCAATACTTCATATGATGTTATGTTCTAGATTCTATGATCGATTAGAGAGAGGACTAGGTGTATTCACGCTTTGTTTCGAGAACCTTATTCAAGGAAATAATAGTTCATGGCTATATTTCTATGCAATAGAGGTAACGGGGCACACCTAGTTTCCATTTTAATGCGTTCACTGGCCTATTACCCCGGATGATCGCTGGCTCGTTCTAGTCTGGAGACGGAACTATTAGAAGACAACGCAGCATGCAAGCCTCTTTCTTAAGCTCACCCACACAGGACCACTCCTCCTGGAAAGGGCTCCTGAAAGTAACCAACCACAGCTGATCTTTGTTGGCAGGGGTGTTCGGCTCAGCTACTTCTGATGTAGTGTGTTGCAGCTCGGCCTAGGCCATCAGCGGTTCAGACGTTTGATTCCCGCTACCACTATAAATACGGCCGTTCCCTACCCACAATATGAAATGCACGACCTCATACTCTTCGCCCCAAATGCGCCAAAGCCGAGGTTTCCACTGTTCTTTACGTCACTACTCGACTCGCCCCTGTGATGTCTATAAGATCTGCCTCAGCCGACACATCCGCATTGCCTGTCATGACTTTGACGGCTACCCAAATCAACTGTGTCATAACTATCTTTAGTTTGAGCATTTCTTCCAACTTCTTAGTTTTGATCCACCTTTGGACAGGGAACTTCTCGCCTGAGGCTTCCCATACAGCGTGGCGGAGACGATACCCGAAAACATTCTGTTTCATTGTTGGCGCAGCTTGTGCCGCTACCTTCGGCGTAGAAACATTGCTCTTTGCTAAAATTTTCATATCCTCACACCAGAGGTACTGGCGCTTCTTATTTCCTGTGGTTAATATTATACTGGCAACAGCCAAGGAGGTACGTCATATATATACGTGGTCAAGACGCCTAAGGCTAAACCCACAAAAGGATTTGTTCCTAGCTGGCACTTCAGGTCCTGGTATGCCAGCCTTTTCGTTCTGGGCTATGGTGTTCGCGTGGTTCCTCCACTGCATCTGCGTGGTTATCGCCGTAGTGTTTGATCTGAAATATCTGGCTCTAGGCTTCACGATCTCTTATTGGCTTTGGAAGATACTACAGTGGTGTCTAATTATAAAAGGACTCGAAGAGAAGGGAGATAAACATAAGCTTCTCTTACACCTGATTCTCGACGTACTAGGCCTATTGGCAAGCTCCTTGTCAATCGGACTACTTCAGTTACGACTTAGTTGGATACTTGTGAGTTCTAGGACTTTGAAACAATACAGAACTGACGAAGTAGGGACTATCACTCATTTCTACCGCTCGAGGCTTATTCTCTAAGGTCATTTGGCTTCTGGCTGTTAGCACATATAAGCTAAAAAGACCAACAACTGGTTCCATATCGGAGCTCCCGCTTCGGAACGTTGACTAGGGGTTGGACATGAGGTAATTAACAGTTATTACCGTGGTCTTGACATTTCAGCAAGCAATCAAGTAGTCAATAAAAGGAGAAAAAGGAAAAGGAAGACCAGTGTTAGAACCATTGTCAAATCATGGGATGACCTTGAGACCGGTATCACAACATTCCGGCCTTCAAACTAGACTTCGGTTGCCGCCGGGGACCCTAACAAGCTCCGGATAGGCAAGCCCGATCGGGCCCATCAGACCCCCGGGCCCCGGACCCGTCAGGCCACCGGAGCCGGCCCCAACAGCCCATCAGGCCCGGGCCCGGGCTCCGGGACTGACCATCGGACCCCTCAATGACCTGACGAACCTCACGTTGCCCTAATAGACCCCTTGGTCCCGGGCCGGCCTCTGACTGCGGCAGGGTCTATAAGACCGATCTGTGAGACCTTCATTATATAGAAATCAAGAGCTTCTTTCCACATCTGATCCTCATTGCCTGATCCAACAACCATCTACTAATCTCAGTTCTTTCAATGAATATTTTTCTGCCCATGTATTTAAGATCGACTATGATACGCAGTAATCAAAGTAAAATAGATAAGCCATTTCAAATCGCCTTTCTTTCCCTTTTTCCAGAACTCATGAATGGCCAGCTCTTCCAAGCTTGGCCCAGAGTCGACCAGGGTGAGCATGTCTACTGCTTCGGAAGACCAGCGATTCAAATGGGATAGGCCAATCTTGGCTGTTGGACCCCTTTCTTTGTCCATTAGCATCATAGAAAGCCTGCAAAAAGAGTCCAGAAATAGTTTCATATCGCCTCTCGGCTGGCACTCTTCGACGTTACTGATCTTAACCTCGCCAGCGAGATTGACCAAGATGCCATCACAGGAGATTGTCTCGTGTACAAGCCCTTTTCCCATGAGGTATTCTGCCCCAGACAATACCTATTAATTAACTTAGCGAGACGAGATTGATTCGAAGCAAGGATCTCTACCTGAAACAGTATAGAACTAAGTTGTGGCTCTGATGGATACTCCGGGGCTCGACAGAGGTGTAGCAAGGATGTTTCCATCATGTTAGAGACAAAATAATGATTTCCATCGTCTTGCGAGTAGATTTCATTGATTTCGAGAATGTTTGGGTGACAAATTTGGCGGATGATCTGTAGTTTTTCGTCGTTCAAGGCTGGTGCAGAACGGATCATATGAAGACTTTCATCACCCTTCTTGCTGGTCGATATGGCAAACAGACACCAATACTTCACAAAGTATCTTTTAGCATAGTGCTTCCACGGAGGCCCAGCCAATACTGGGACTAAGACCGGTGCGCGGGTGTCGGTGATTGTTCTCTTGATTGGAATCTTCGCACGAGTACCCTGAGCTTTGTGGGTTTGATGAAGCGTTCCATTTTTTTCAGCTGGTAGAGTTCCCGGTGTCTCTTCACTGGTCGGCTGATGAATCCTAATTGGTCTTACAAAGGCTGCAATGTCGTCGTCAATTAGTACAGTGTGCCGGTCCAGCTTTGACATCTTTCTCATCTGTCAATGAGTACGAAAGTTGAATGGTCTGGTAATTTTCTCCTCGATGTGGCGAAGGCGAGGAGATATAGAACATAGTGAGTGACGTTTGTGGGGGCCAGGGTGCCGGAAACATCACTCGTGCCCAACGTTGCAGGTTTCGTATCCATGCCGGCCCACACCACCGATGGGTGTCGTTTTTCGAAATCAAGGACTTTTGCCGTTGTCATGCACTAAACTGGAATGACTTATGTGTGCTAGTTAGGGCGCTTTTGAAATTTCACTCTCAGCAGCCAGAGGCTGTCGGTTGCCCATCTTGAGATATCACTACTCATTGAATCTCTCAGACCATGTTTAGGGCCCAAGCTCAGGCTGATCGCCTCGTTTCCATCACCGAGGAAGTCTTGAACGATAAAAATGCGAAGTTCCAAGGTATCGTCAAAGTTCTAATCGAGGATCTTGTGTTCGCTCCTGATCTCATGTCTTGTGAACACAACATCAACCCTGCGAAGGTCTCCAGATTGAAGAGAATCTTCAATACAGAAGGCTGTAACCGAATTGACTCCTCTAACTTCATTGTCGGCAATGTCAGCCAAGAAGTATTGTCAGAAGCGATGCGTCTATCAAATTTGACGTCAGAGGACCTTCGAGGTGGCAAGGAGGCTGGAATGCTCTACCTCCCCCGATTCAAATACATACAGTGCGCTAGTGGTAGGAGCCGCGTCAAAGCCCTTCTGGAGACCCCGCAGTTTGATCCTTGGTGGACAGTTGAGCTTTATTGTGGTAAGAACCTCCCGCTAGTATGACTACAAGAGAGAGTTGACAGGCGTCAAGGTTTGAGCGCAAAAACTTTCGACATCATCAGCGAAGATTACTTGAATGAAGGGAGACACTCACATGGGCATATATGTGAGCGAATTGTCTATCACCGCTCTAAGGACCCGACGGAGGAGAGGAGGTGGTGGGCGAGGCTTACGAAGAGCGCAGCGGACATCCTTAAGCGAGTCCTCAAGCATCCATCCTTATCATCTCCATTTCTGAAACTCATTCTGAACATTCCAGGCTTACGTGATGGGTTTGAGATTGGTACATGGCATAAAATCATCGGTGCCAAGTGCGACGAAGTATGGCTAGACCCTTTCGTTTAGAGGTTGAGCTAATAATTCATAGGAAGTCATACGATATATGGAGTTTACCTTTGACTCTTGGGTCAAACTGATGGGCTCAGCTGAAGCATTGAGTTTTGTTGACTCTGAAGACGTGAGAGAGTTTCAACTACGGGTTCCTGGCGTCTCACAATTGGATTTCCATCACCTTGCAACCCTCGTCATGAGTGGGAATGCATTCAAGAGGCTTACAGACGAATCAAAAAGAAAGGAGTTGATTTCTCGCATGAAAGACATCAAGTATCTCATCCCTTCGATCTACACATTACAAAAAGATTTCAAGTATCTTCGGCAATGCACAGATACTTTAAAGCGACTTTTACATGGAAAAAGCAAGCCCCCCTTTAGCGCTCAGATACTGGCTTACGATGCATTTTCACCTCAAACACCTTTTGGCCCCGACCATCTCTTCTATGAAAGAATGAAGAGGCTCTACCTCTTTATTATGCAAGACTTGGTTGAGTTAATAGGCGAGTGGCCTCGTCTAGAAGACGGTGAAGAGCTTCCCGACAGGCTTGTTCGTCTCCCGGGAAGCTGGTATCGACTAGCAAAGGAAGCAGTTCAGCTTGGATTTCAAACAGATGAGATCACTCGTCTGGCTTCAGAGAATCCGGACGAGCAGGTGGCACTTAGGGCATTATATGATGCCAGACCTGTTTCTACGTTCGAATATAACGCTTCAGAGTTGCAGAACATGGTGAAATCCATAGTTGGAGAGTTCTCCAGGGCAAGAAACCGATCGTCAGATGGGCATGAGTCAGGATTCACGACGACCGGAGTTGGTGAACCGATTGCGAGGCGTTGCGGCCGTCAATACTCTGGAGCCTATAAACATGATCGATGGGACTTTGATCTCACTAGATTCTCGTGCACAACGCCGGAATCAATGGATATTACATCACTCTTTGTTCGGAAGTCGGTATTTCATGCATTCTGGAGACTTGAAGAAAACGAAAACGCATCAGGCGCTGACTCGCAAGATGAACCAATGCCCCCACTGGAGACTCAATCAATCTTGTCAGAAAATGTATCAATGTATTCACGTGCCACAGCTGTCAGCATCGAAACGTACGACCAGCCAATGTCAGACCAACAAAGTTTGTATAGGTCAGATCAGAGGAGAACACACGTCGAGCGAGAGCACCAGACCGCACGGCGGCCGCGGAGAAAGCCAAGATCAATTCGAATAAGGAAAGGTCGCAGACCAACTCGGAGGGTCTTGGCGCGACTGCAACCAGCCATGCAGTCATCGGTGCAATCAAGAGCGCGGCAACGACCAGCAGATCGGCACCATTCAGTGCCTCATCAGATGATACCCGTCCGAACATCCATGACGGAAGAGCTAAACGCTATCCCGACTCCCACAATGGATCTCATTCGTCCGCTTGCCCGGAACTCGATGACAGTCCTGGAGTTCATTGAGAACGAGTGGACCGGGGGGACGTGGAAGGAGCATAAGTGTCATCGGGAATCAATTTCGGACCTGATACAGGATTTGAAGAGCCATTTTCAGCAGGGTGTTGAATTCTATCGCCAAGATATAGCCAGAACTATTGCTGAACATGAGTTACCTCAGTATGATAAAGTATGTATCGCTCCACGGAATGTCCAATTTAGAGATGGGCATTTTCCGGCGGAGGAGCTGTGAATGGTGGTAGGACCGACCAGATGGTTGGCCACCTGATTGAAAGATTGAGTAACTAGGGGGCTGAGTATTATATTAGTCTCTAATGAGAAACTTTCCTATGGTTCATCAATGACCGTGATAGATGATTCATATTAATAGCTGCTAAGTGTGTTCGCGACTGGTACAAGAACACTGCCAGAAAATAAGAGTGGTGATTAGTCTAGTCTGGACTTAAACCGGTACGCGAGTCCTAGTGCAGCCATTTGAGACGACCAGTACGTTATCAGATCGAAATGAGGCGAGACTAGTCCAATCATAAAACTATACTAGTATGAGTATAGGCTGGTATAAATCCCGTTTAATACGGCACACGCCGCTGACCGGTACAGAGTGGCATACTGCTCTGTCCCCGCATTTGGAGTGGTCTGGGAAACCAGACTGGTACGAGCCTGGAGCGGTACCCGTAAGTACCGGTTTTATATCAGTGTTGTACCAATCCAGCCCCGCAACAGTCTGAACAAGTACCGACCTCCCTCATTTGAGCATACCAGGCCCCGCATACTAGTTAGTTTATGGACTGCTACAAGCTCAGAGTGGTACCCATGAACACCAGTCTTACATCGCTGTCGCACCGATTCGGCCCACTTCTAGCGTCTTTGGATATCGCTTTTGCCGATAAATCTACAACAATAGTAATACATGCCATATCCTTCCGACGTGCTGCCTTGTTAAGTTGAACCCATTTGACAAGCTGATCTACCTATTCAGTCGCTTCCTTCTCACCACCTTCTTTCTGCTTCTTGCTCTTTATTCCTAAGTTATGCTGCCCCAGAACTGTAGCCTTTCTCTTGTTTGTCGGTGCAGCGATCAACCTCCCACTCCTGAATCCGCATTGCAGAATTTGCATAGCCTCAGCCCTCAGCTCCCTGCAATCATACTCAGAGATAACAGGTTGTCCTAGCATCCGGGAACGGCCAAACGAGATGACGAGGGGGCCACAGCTATGTCCATCGTTTTGGCGGAGCCCGCCCTGGCATCCTAATTTCTCATAGTACTCAAAATGGGCAAATTCTCTGTCACATGCCGCCTGTTGATTATCAGTATATGCCGTTGGGAGCCTGTTCAGATACTAACCTTGACAAGAGCATTTGCCCCTGCAGATAGAGAGTCGTAGTGGAAGATTGAATTTTCCCTTTCGTTTATCTTAAGGAGGCTGAAGTGGTTCTTGTGCTGAAAGAGTGGGAAAAGGTAGACCAAGGGGTGCTCCCCCCCCTCTCGCCTCCATTGGGCTATCTGCCTCATTGCGACCTCGAACGGGCGTGGTATCGGTCCTTTCTCGCCGTGGATTGGGATGGAAAAGCCGACTCGAACGAAGGGTAGTTTTTCGGATAAGTATAAGCAAGCGAGAATGGTATCGTTGTTGAGCCATTCTCTACTGCTAAGTGTTTGGAGTGAATCGGCGTTGAATGCAAAGCCGCTATCTTTCACGAGGAGCATATGGCTAGGGATGCGTTCTTGGACCTGCTTGCACAAGTCTTCGAGCCCGATAGCAACAACCGAAGACCATAGGCGTTTGCGTACCAGGCCGTGGAAGAATCTATGTGGGTCTGTTCTCCTAGTTGTCAACAAAAGTTTGAACTGATCTTGCAATAGGCCTAAAACTGCCATCTTCTTCGGTTTTTTGCGTAGTCCTTCCACCAGTTTGTTCAAAATATTGTTTTCGGACCTAGCGAGCTGCCTAGAATTGGTTAGTCGATAATCTCCCGCAGTCTGAAAGGCAGTTTTACCATGCGTCTTTGAAGAAAATACCAAAACCCACTTCCTTGGCCAAGAGCCCCCACTTCAACCCGCAGGCCAGACCAGTGTTCAGCTGCTTTCTGCACCTTTCTCTAACACTCTTGGGCCAGTGATCGAGGATGCTTGACAGTACTTGTCTCGAGGCGGCCGTTGGGTCAGATGCAGACCCGCTGATCAATCGCATTTGTGATGTATACCATTGAGCAAAGGCGATGGCGGTGAGGATATAGGAAACAGACCCCTTAGGTCTCTTGGTGTATTTCCTCACAAGAAGACATGCCCACTGCAAGCCTTTTGTCCATTTTAGCATTTCATCCTCAGTCTCGTCCTTCTTGGTATCCAGTGTCACAAGAGCATCGAATGTTTCTCGTGCATTCTCTCCCAAACACAACTGCTGGATCTGGTTATGGCTCTCTCTGGCGAAGTCGATAATGTTTTGGTCGAGAAGACTAAGGCAGCTCGACTTGCAATGTTGGAACTCGTGCCAGTGACTGACTGTTGTAGTAGGGATCACAGGGTCCAAAGTCGCCGGAGCCATGGACCCAATGCAGAGCTTATTGGTGGGCGAGTTTGTGGAGATTCTTGCCCTAGACACACAGGCGTATGAACTTGAGAGGGCTGGGCTCTTGTTGTTGCTCACTCCAACTGCAGGTTCAAACTTTGCGGTACAGAATGCGTCCAAGGCAGGTGCACTTTCTCCGTCGATGTCTTTAGCACCCTGAAGAGGTGAGTGTCTAAAATTATCGGTGAAAGTGCAAGCCTGTGCCTTATGGCTGCTAGAACTGGGCATTCTGAGATTTCGTGGGAAGGAAATTGAGCTCAAAGGGAAGAAAGAGAGGTAAAGATAACAAAGAGAAAAGGAAGGAGCCAGGACCATGTGGGAGAAGAACACAATATTATAGAAAACAGGCTGCAGCACCACAATCCATGTCTAAGCGTACGAATGGCCAGATGGGAAGGTATGTTAGGTCAGCCCCTGAGTCCCCCAGCCCCTCTGCCCCTCTGCCACGTCTTACGAAGTCACCCCGTTGGTGGGAGACCATCGTCATTCTGTGGACGATGGAAGAACCTAGAAGAGTCTGGCCATCTAGCTTACCTTCGCCTATGCCTATGAGACACGTAGCGGAAGGGTGTCGGAGCTGAGTGAAGATGAACAGAGGGATGGATGGTGTTGGAATCTGTTAAGACCACGACCCCTTAACCGAACATCACCAGAGCGAGTTCCATCTCAGCCGACAGGCCTGGCTGTCAGGAGGCCTCCATGAGGAAGCGGTGCGAGGGAAAATGGTATCCGGTGATAAAGTTGACACATCAACTGCCACATGAATGTCGCCGATGGCTTTACCGCCCCTCGGCCGTACGGAAGAAGCGGACAGTATGAGCCCGATCGGCTTGCTTGCTATTATACCCAGTGTACAAACACTTCGAGGGTACTGGTCAAAGTCAGGGGCGCTGACTAGGTGTTCTCCCGATAAGAACAGGTACTTAAGGGGCGAGCGCGCCCATCTCCCTAAGACTTCAACATTTTCCTTTCATCACTTCTACACTCAAGTCCATGCCAAGCACCCTTACAGCAAAGACCCCCCTGACCAACAGACCGCAGGTCAATCCCACAGCAATACTCAATAAACAACACCCTCAGTTACATCGAGTCCTCGGCGCCCCTTGCCTCTCCTTCAACACATTCCCACCAAGTCTTTTCAAGTTTCACTAAACATGACCTCCATTCCCCTTCCTGGCTCCCAGTCGAACTGCGCCTCCGTCATCATTGACTCTGGTCACCATTCTGCCCGCAACCATGAAGTGGGCGATATGGCTGGCCTGAATATCCCCATTGGCTTACCCAGCCTTGCAACCGGAGAGGACATCCACGCTTCCAATGAGCCAATGTCTTTCTCATTGCAGTATCTGTTACTCGCAACCAGGCTTGCTTTCGATCAGGGTTTTCGAGTCGGCCAAGCCAGCAGCTCCCATTCAACACCACCCAACAACATCAGTACTACAGAGCAAACGACACAAACAGTTTGCGATAGCTCTCAACATTTCTTCCCCCAAACTTCAACTGCTGGATCAGGAGGCGACAGTCCGAGCAGCCAGTTAAACCCTCCTGATTATATCCTGTCTTGCATCAACGATGGCACAGATCAGATTCCGAGGCCGAGTCAACCACCAGGCTTGCGCTGCTTGGATGGTGGCGTCATCAGCCCTCTACTGAATGGCTTGATACAGGGATTTGAGCCTGAAATGTCATCTAGTTTGATTCCTGTTCTCGATGGTGACGATCTGGAAGATGTTGGGTCGACCCAACATGGGCTCATAGCCTCAGACCATGAGAGCGGCCGCGTCAGCCATTGCCCACATGATTCAGCTCCGAAGGACGATTTTGATCACCTCCCAGGATCCGGTTGCGACGATAACCAAGTTATTTACGGCGAAGATGGTCGCTCCGAGCCACCACACCGAGCACAGCTATGGAATACAGGGGTATCTATCGAAGATATCGAATATATCGACCTTACCGTCCCTCAAGACCAGATTGGCACTGCTGATAAGATTGCCGAAGCGGACACCATTCGAGTTCAAACCACGCCGCAAAGACAGGTCTCTTTCCCCGAGGTTTCTGCATCCGGTCACAATGACGGAGCCGGATCGGTCGATAAACTTGGGGGCACGGGACCTCCCCCAACCCCTCCAGAACGGCAGGCGAAACGGAAGCGCGACGACCCTTCCGAACAGAGCATATCCTCGAAGAAGCAAAATAAAAAACAAAAAAAGGATTTCGTTGTGACACAAGTCTTCTGGGTTCAAGGTGAAGAGACGCTAAGGTATAAACGGCACATAAACAAGGCGCAGCAGCGTTGGGTTACTAATGACCCCATTGCTCAGTCCTTGGGCCTTGCTGAAGTGCATGGCGAAGTGTTGATGTCTGAGTATGAGAGCGTCTCTATTTCTGTTATGGAAAGCGAGAATTTCAAGTCTTATATTGTAACATGGGACACACAGAGGGAGGCCTTTTGGGGCATAGAGGGTTTTAGTTCTAATATCTGTCATGAGTTTGACTTAGACGTCATGTTTGAGAAGATTTGCTAGGCTAAGATAAAACCTAAAAGTCTGGTGATTAATGTGTTCTTTGCTATTGTGAACGACCAAGTGTCATTAAAAAAATAAGGAAGTGGTCTATAGACTGTATACTTACGTGTACCACTTCGTCTACAAGCCTCACTCGTCTATTCACAGAGCAAATGCTTCGCATAATAAATCCATTTTACTACCTAGTGGAAACATAATCGGCCTTTGGGTAAGAGCGACCAGAGTTATAAGGACCAGTACCTTCACTGGGCAATTTTCTGATCAGGTCTCAATAGGGCGGTTAGTCATTATCTCCTAGGCCCAACGGAGGCTTCAAGTGATATTGACATATGTCTTCTTAGCTTCGTCCAGGTAGTGCGTGTCAATGAAAATATTCTTCAAATACAATTCACTAATTCCATTGCATAAGATAGCTCCTATCCACTATGATGTCCACTTACTGCCTTCTTCTTCTCCCTCTGACTTTACTCTTCTTCTCTGGTCTATGTTTCTCGATTAAGTCAGGGCTCAATTCTTTCTCGGCAACCCACCAGTCCTCACTCTTCGGGCGTCCGTTCCAGTGCAACCGGTATTCTAGCTTGCCATTCCGGGCGCGCGTACGTAAAACCTCGACTTCGTCATCGAAGCCTTTGTAGCTCTCCTCAAATTGTCTGACAAGCTCTTCATCTAGAATGTTTTCTCGAGGCTCCCATCCATAACTTCCGTCCAGCCACCTCAAAAAGAACAAGTCCTTGCCCCATCTTCCAAGCAAGCAATCGACCGAATAAGCTTCTTGCTGGGCGGAATCTACTTGATCGAATGCAAGTGCCTCATCACGCCGTAGTTCCGCATTGATGGCTTTTGTGGCCCCAACTCCCGATGTTGACAAGGATCCCGAAGAGGGGGAGGCAGTGCAACCAGAGGTAGTGTCTCGACTGTGCGATAGCAGTAGAGGATGAATGAGTGCCTCTACGTTATCCATTCGCGGTCCCACCAGCTCAGTTGGCATAGTTTTAGTCGTTGGATTCAGGCTTTCAACTGAGGCAAGACTGGAACCTGTCGCACCATAGCCAGTACCAACCTGAAAAGAGATTTTATCGAGTTGGGCAGCAAAGGCGTACTCTCCTTGAGACGTGGGCTGCAGATGTTTCCCATACGAGTCAGACAGAAAACAATCAGGAGTTTCCGCCATCGAACAGCTATCCCTGCCCCATGGGTCATCCTGTGCTTGATATGGTACAGGCCCCGGAGTTATCGACGACATATCGACCACTGGGTCCGAAGGAACATCTAAGTTCGAGCGGTGGTGCAGAGACTCGAGGGCCAGAGCCGTCTTCTTCGGAGAAAACGGCACCATCTTTATTTGGATGGCCTGCGTGGCGTCCATTCGCTTTGACTTCTTCGAAGCAATTGGGTCGTCCTGATCCTCTTTCGAGCGAGCTTTGCGCTTACCAGCTGCCATGGGCTGATGGATAACACTATGAACGTCGCCGAGATGGTACCAGAAATCTTCTTCAGTCGAGAATTCAACGTCGCATTTCGGGTGAGGACAAGCGAAGGCTTCTAGGCGTTGACGATGGGTCAGATACGTCGAAACGCACTGACAGATGTGGCGTTTCCAAGCGTCTTGGTCAGACCATTGGCACATCCTTTCTTCCACGGGGAGATCTGCTCGTCCAAGGTGAACAGGGCAGTACCCAGCGCATGCGACTGCGTGGCGGAGAGTCACTGGGTTGCAGCGTACGGGAACCGCCAGTTTCTCAATGTGGTCATTGCAATGAGCCACCCAGGTAGCTTTATCATTCAGCCAGGTGCTGCAGAGGAAGCAAAAACTAGCAAAACCCCCCTCCTGGGCGTGGGATTTCTCCAAGCATCGATAGATATGCCACCATCGTTTTGGTCTGGGCATTCTAGTGTACGTTAGAGTAATGGCCATGATATTGTTAGAGCGATTTCTCACCTCGCTATGTCTTCTTGACAAGAGGCAACAGGGCAGCGGCCGTGAACTGGGCGGAGTTCCTGTTGATAAAGCACAGAATAATCGTTAGACCGAAGAGAAATGAGGTCTTTGAGAGCAGAAATCCATTCGGGGCTTCGTGGCCATGCCTTGACCTGCAAAGCGCCCGCGAGACGCACGCGTTCTTTCGGTAACATGTGACTGATACGGTTGAAATGGTTATGGCGCCAATCACTCTGCTCGTGTTCCTCCTGATCGGTCTCATATACCACCTTCTGGTTAGCTTGAAACTCCCTGAGACTCTTGTTCTCAAGCAGCCACCGTTCTTTATATGCGGCCTTTCGCTGGAGCTCGAGCTGCGCTTGTACCTCTGGTGATGTTGTCGTCTCGATCTCAGCGTTGATTTCGTAGATCTTCTTAGTCAAAGACAAATATTCTGGACTCTTCCGCAATTCATCTGCTTGTCTGGCGGGGAGTGAAAATCGAAGATCGGGGTTTCTTCCAACCGATGCGGATCGGAAATCTTCGGCCAAGTCGCTTCGGAGTTCCATGCCAAGATAGCTTCCTGCGCCATCTATGGTGGAGATGTTGCCGAGATACTTGTTGACCAACACGTTGGTGTTATTCTGCGAAGCAAACCGCAACACCTGTCCAAGCGAATAGCCATTGTCTAGGATAATGTCAGTTCCGTCAGTAGCACTCTATCGGAAGGAGGACCTACCGTTTACTTTGATTAGAGCTTCGCGGCGTACGGCATGCAATCCGAGGCATGCCGTGAAGCCTGCACGATTTTCCCATTCTGAAAACTGAGCACCCCAAGACGTTGGATTCTTGGATTTTGCTCTGGGCCCTGTCACAGACCACTCAGGAAAGACTGGCTTTTCTTGTGCACCATCTGCCCAATCAATCACTCGGAAATTGCCGTTCTTTGGTGGCTGAAGTGCCAAAACCTGTTCAACCGTGTCAAGGTCGGCGAATGCATGGGATGAAATAATATTAGCCAGCCAATGTAACATAGGCTGTGCAAAAAGGGGCGGTGGAAGACCGTCTGGCCCTACCATATACTCTGCGAACGGATGTTCCGGTCTATACACTCAGTCTTAGGGATGAAATCATCACTGGTATTGGGTAACTCACTGGTTTACATCTGTCGCTTTACATATTTCTCTTGTAAACTTCAAACGAAATTCCGGGCGCCCATCTTTCCATGATAAGATGCATTGCATATCCTGATTGAAGTTAGAATTGATCAATGTCTAACAATAGGTATCTTACGCGGTATCTCGCCTGACAAATCTCCTGACACCTGGCGGAGGTAAAGCAGTGTGTGTTCAGCAGGTTCGAATTGTCAACTCGACTTCCTTCGTGTACGTAGTTATGAAAGTCATTCGTCCAAAGGCGATTTTGCATATGAACGTAGTTCTCGATGGTCATGAAAGCCTTCTTTTTCTGGCCTCTCTTTCCTTTCAGAAGTCCAATTTTCTTTGCAAGTTCCCCTTCAATATACTTCGTCTTATTAGCACGTGCTTTCATGCAAGAAGCTCTGACAAAACATACCGGAGCCATCGATCTCTCGACGTCAAGAGAGATGAATGTGTGGTGTTCGCGTTCCCACGCATTGCAGAATCTCCGCATTGCGCCACGTATGCTGCCCACGGTGGGTGACTTTTTCCCGTCTTCCTGAGGCAGCCTGCCGACCTTAGATAGCCCAAGGAACTCGGCAAAATGCTTCAGGGTTTGCATATCCTGCGGCGTCGACCCTGGGAATTTTCTCTCATATCTAGAGCCATATTAGATAGGCAAGCTCTTGTGTCAGTGGATTGCCACTTACGCTTCCCATAATGCATACTCACGGCTGTATCTCTCGATGCTTCGCTGCCCTAAAACCCTTCTCACGGGATGCGGATTGAGTTGGGAGCGGTCTTGAGAAAGTCCATTGAGTATAGCCCGCTCGACCAGCTCATCTGGGTCTTGGGCCGTCCGCCCTCGTTGCTTTTTGAGCGACATCATGTGTGGTGTGCTAAACAAGTGATGAAAGCTTTTAAAAGAGTTGATTGGAGTACAACGAACTGATTCAAGCTGAGGATTGGCGTGGGAGACAATAAGGGATATGGCCTTTTATGGACAACGAGAACGAACCCTAGGCAGTCAGGCCAGGCAGCCAGCCGTCCCACCGACAGGATGAGACGAAACTCCCGAGCTTCATTGCTGGAACCTTCGGGCTTGTGAGTGTGGACACAAATTGAGTTGGAGGGTCATGATTTTAGACACCCTTGCTCATATCCTGGAGGTACTTTGGACGTTCGGGTGGGGCAACTGATCTGGAGTGAGGACTGGCTGAGCGACTCCTGAGACAAGCCTGAGCCACCCTCCATAAAAGCGGCGATGCGCTGTGTCGATATTCACCTTGCAAAACAGATCGCGTCACTTAAGGCTGCGACGGCACTGGTGAGCACAGACCAAACTCAGATCCATCGTAATCCCGGCAAACGGCGAGCAGCCACTATCCTCACAGATCTGTGGACCCATGCGCAGGAAGTCTTCATCCTCTGCGCTTTAGCGACGACCCAGACGGGCCTCGGTGCTCTGAACACGATCGATTATATTACGGCCGTGGGGGCCTAGTGGGAGGCAAGGGAGAGTGATCAATCTTATCGAGTTGCCTTTTTGTCAACCTCGCTGGCGCGTCCTGATGGAGGCCCGCTCCTACTGGAGATGGTATGACGAAAGCGTTGAGCAGCTGTTCTTGCAGGCACTTGGAGAGTCTCACACGGGAAGGCCTGGGCTGGGCCTTAGAGATCCCGTTCTTCATGATGGAAATGCTCAGACAGTGCGAAGGAAGGGATAAAAGATTGTATCAGCGCTTAGGCTGGTCGGTAAAACGGCCTGTACGGAAGGTATAGAGGTCCCACTAAAAGTGCTGGCGCGTGACCTCTCACAACGCGGTCTGTGTTTTAAAAAGGCGGCAAAAACATTGCGGGCGCTTCGAGATGCCGACCCCAGTGCCGAACTAAAGACCCCTCGTGGTGGCTAGAACAAGCAAGATTCGTGGCCATTGATGCCATGTTACCCTCAACGCGAAGGGTCGGCCAGTAATGACACGTCGAACCACGACAGTTTAGAGACACCCACATCTGCGTCTAGGCACGTACCGGCCCCGTTCGATGACAAATAAGACTCTCACATCCTTTATCCAATGCTTACGATAGCAAAGTAACCGCCGTGACTAGGATTTAAGTCCTTTCTGTGGGGTTACTGAGCACTCTGAGTGGAGAGGCTGTAGACCTATGGGGAAGGGACCGTAGTCCTCAGTGTTTCAGCCCAGCCGCGCGCCAGTGAAAGATTCGCGTTTGCAGGGTCCAGGAACAACCAAATGACACGCCAGCCTCGCGCTGCATATACCTAAAAGCTATATATTCCCTTACATCCACGCCTTGAGAACAATTCGATCTCTTATTAGCATCAGTACAAGGCGATTCCATTCCTCTTTCCAAAAAGAAAAGCCACCCAAAAAAGCCTCTGTCTGTGCGTTGTGTCACATCTTCTTGAAATGAAATGCGGCTAACAAAGTAGTAAAACGAGCTCAGAATACGTCCCGACCATGGCAAAGCGCACACTCTATCTCGTTACCTACGACCGCGGCACATACTCAACCACTGGTAAAGTCAAACCTTATCACTGGTCATATTTCATACAAACCGACCTACGCGGGAACAAAAACTTAGGCATTGCACACCAATTGCGTGGCATGCCTGGAGGCTTCTATTATCCCTTTGACTGCGGAGAGGCAACACCTTGGCTTGGCGCCCCACAACACCCCTGCCGCGGCCGGGGTACATGACTGTGACTTAGAGCGCGTTCAGAATCAACACAGCCTAATTCCTCATACAATGCGTTCTTTGCATTCCCTATGACTTCTCAATTGCCCCCTAGCCAGGCTGTCAACGTATATAATGATGATAGCTTCATATAGGTTGACTATCATAGCCACCGCGAGCAGCCGGCTGATAATACATGCCGGCTAAATGAAAATCCGGCCTAGGATCGCGGTTATAACTTTAAGCCGATGGAACTTCCCAGCTAGGCCCCTATAATAATGGCTCTGCCCTAGATGCTATTGTTACTTTTCTAGCATTTCCTACCTATTTCCCTAGTTGAAAGCTAGGTTAGCTATACTAATAGCTAGATTACTTACCTATTATAGTAGTATAAAGCTAGTAGCTATAGGTTAAAGCTATAGTCTTAGCTATTAGATTAAAGGCTAACCTCTATTACTAAAATCTATATATAGATTATAATCTTAATTTATATATAACTTAATATTAAGTATAAGATTAAGAGCTATTAGAAGGTTTCTAAGCTTAAGAATATAACTTTTAAGCATTTAATAACTAGCTAGATACTTTATAACTAATTCTAGCTATTATTATAGTATTTTTATCTCTTTAACTTTATAATTATTAATAAGGGCCTTAACTTAGCTTTCTTTAGCTAGATTTATAATTAGGTTAATACTTAGTCTAACTATATATAGTATATATTTATAATCTTATAGAGTCTAGGTATATTTATTACTATAGATAAGTGTATAGTCTGCTTTTTAGGCTAGTTACTTAATATAATTACTATTCTTAATAAACCTATCCCTATAGGCTTTAAAGTATAGGTTATAGCTTAATAAGGCTATTTCCTATAGTGGATTTAGCACTAGCTAGGCTATAAATTCAGGCCTATAAAGGTCTAGCTATAACAGCTATTAGTATAATTATAGTAAGCTTAGTAATAGTCTTAAGAGAGAAGTCTAATTAAACTAAACCTAACCTAAGCTATAGTTATTACCCTAGTAAATCTACTACTAGATTCTATATACTATAACGGTTGGGTCTATCCTAGAGGTATAGGGTAGGTCCGGGCGTGAGGTATATAATCAAGTAGATCAGGATGTTATAGTAAGCAATATAAGTCACAGTCTAGTAATAATAGAATAGTAGGTTTAATATAACTAAGTATATTAATAGCTAAAGAGCTTAAGGCTCTTATCTAAGGTACTAAGTAAATGTGTATATATATATAAGACTAGTATAATCAAATGATATTAAGTTATATTAAATAGTATTAATTCAATATATATATACTTATAGTATTAAATAGTGTTAAATAGAGCTCGTTTGATATATAGGTATTATATATTATAATAGGAAGGAAAAAGTAAGTATTAGAATAATTCTACTAATAGTAACTACCTAGTCCTAACCTAGGCTATAATATAATATCTCCCCTCTATTAGTCTTATCCTTAAGGCTTATTAAGTAA